>QLOD02000013.1:23491296-23501297 GCA_003260245.2 Sideroxylon spinosum | reverse complement strand
AATATTTCTAGGTGTCCAAACCAACTTGTACCCAACTCAACCAATCCTTGTGATCCTAAAATTAACAACCGAGTAAACATTTAGTGGCTCTAGATTATGTCACTATTTTCATTTAATATCAAATGAAATATTAATCATTGGAGTTGTTCATAAAATTTGTCAAAAAAATGTCATTACAATATTGAAATGGATTGGGACCTACCTGTATTTAGCTAAATGTTCATAAGAGGTTTCTAAAGTTTACCATGTAACTATTACCGTACTGAATAATATATTAAAGCCTAGTAGTACATTAAATTTACAATATAGTACACCAAATTGTTTTCATCGAAAGTATGGAATTTTTCTTTGAAACAAACCAAACTAAATCATTTCTAACGAAACTATGGAACGAAACAATCATTTCTTCGAAATAATGCTCTTTATATATATATAAACTGGCAGTTTATTAAATAAATGAAAACAGTACAAAAAGAAAGAGGACAGAAGGTCCACAATGGAGAAAAAATAAAAAAGAAAGCAAGAAAACACAAATGAAGGAATCTTGGGTCGCTATGCAGGATTCAATCCAATGGGAGTAACGACACTAGCAGGAATAATAAAAGCAAGTAAAAATTTTTTGCAACTTGCCTGAATGGGGCCAGCTTTGTTGAAAAATAATGTAATCTTGAAAGAAAAAAGTTTGAAATATTTTTGAAAATATGTTGCAAACATGAGTTTTTTTTATCTTCACTTCTCTCTCCCTCATATTTCTTTCTAATTTCTTAAGCTCTGCAATAAGCTTCAGGTTTATCTTTATTCACTTAATTTTTTCTTAAGAATATTAGTTAATGTGGAATACAAGTATCTAAGATTCTTGAAAAGTGTGAAAATAACCTATTTGTTTCCTAATGTTTTAGTATGTTTTGATAAGTTTCAGAGTGTTTTGGTAAGTTTTGTGGCAAATATTAGAATTTTGGAATACCATTAAAGTTCCATGTCGCTGAAACGGAAATGCTTCAGACATCTCAATGGAAAGTGAAACGAAAATTTGTTTGCTAGATAAAGAATAACCAACATCTTAAAAGAAAGCCAGAAGCAAGGTAAACCAGAGACAGTGTTCAAGACAATCATGATTGGAAGTCCAACAATTTGTATGTCCAAACAGATTCAAGACAACCTCCCCCCCCTCCCCCAAAAAAATCTTTTTTTTTTTTCCCTTTCTCTTTTCTGTTTGTTAGATGGTTACAAAGTTAATCCAACAGTTTAAGAAACTAAGCAGAGGAAGGGAAGAGCATCCACTCAGAACACAAATTGTGTTTGGACATGCAGTTTACACATACCACATATAAATCTAAAATTTTACCGTGACTATAATGCTGATTAAAATTCAGTTCTATTATGAGGCCGTTAAAGCATAATTGAAGAAAAAAAAAAATCTAAGCATTAATCCATTTATCACTTGAACTGATGCAAGAAAATTAACTCACCATAACAAATTCAACAAAGGCAATACGCGTTGAATGCGCATTATCGCCCAAAAGCCTCAGGCGAGAAACCTGCATAAGATAGAAAATTTGTCCAAATGGTTGAAGTAAATGTCATTGTTACCTATTTAAGGAACAAACAAGAAAATTCTAGCCTTTGGGCACTGTCCTTACCTCACCACAACATGATTCAAAGAAGCACTTCACATCAGCTTGAGAAATCTGCATGAGAAATGAATTGTTGTAAATTTGTTATGAATACAAAACAAATTATTTCACCTTGAATTTTTCATTTAGTTTTGAAATCACTCAATCATAAGTACTACCGATAGGCAGGAAAGCATAATCACCAACGCAGAGCAAAATCATGTGAAACATCAAGATGCAATTATGAAAAGTAATAATAGGAAACATAGAGGTCAACACTGGGGAAAGGTATTACCTGCTTATCGATATTTGTACAATAGACTGTCCTGGCACACATCTCTCGTTCATCTTCTGACTATATTAAGAAGTCATCAAAAATTATAAGGATTATTTTTCCATGTACATAAAACATAAGTTTTAACCAGACTGAAAGAAAGCCTGTTCTGCAAGGACAGTACAAAAAATGAACACCGCAGAAATGGCCAGAGTTTTTCATACCCTAGGGAGAAATGTTGGATTCACAGGAAGGATAGCAGTTTTTGAAGGTAAGACCCTAATTGGATAGAAACCTATGATTGTCCCACTAAAGTTAAGAGCTTCTCTTGCACTTCCTGTCCGCATTAATTCCAAATGACAAGTGAGCTTTGAGAAATCAAACTATCTATCTTTAAGAGCCCAAAAAAAGCAACTTACGCTCATCAGCAAACTCTACAAATGCAAAGCGAAGTCGGGAATGTGGATCGCCACAAATTCGGCAATCAACAACCTTCAAAGGAAATATGTGAGAAAAGAATGTTAGAAAAGCCATAATGCTGTTTGTAACACAAAAAATAAAGGACATAATCATTCGACCAATATCTGCAAACTTCTGGTTTTACAAAGGTAGAGGTTTCTCCCTGTTTGGTTTTGATTCCAGTTTTCTGGTTTCATTTGCAGAAATGTTTTAGTAATTCTGTTTTTAGTCTCATTTTCTAGAAATGATGACCAAAGGCACCAGAAATCTGAGACCGTCAAAAAGATGTTTTCAATGATTCTATGACCAAATTTGAGTTTTTCTTTTTTTTTTTTTTTTTAAACATTCCATTGTGCCATTAAATTATATATTTATAATTTATTTACATTTTTAAATTTTTTTATTATTTAATCTACTCAAAAATCAATTTTTGGATTTAATCACTCAACACATTTTTTGAATTACAAAATAGTTTTCAGATGACTTTCTGAAAACATGTTTTCGAAACCAAAACTAATACCAAACAGGGTTTTTTGAACGGGAGAAGGGGAGGGGGGAAATAAAAGAAATGATAGTGCAAAATCATTTAAAAAGTCAAATGGATTGATAAACAAGACGTAAAAGACAACAATTCCCAGATTGAAATTTGAACAAAAGCTTTAAATTGAGCACTTTCATGCCCAAAAGTTGAGCATGGCTACATATACATAGAGGAATCAAATAACACCTTGGGTACAGCACTACGGAAGGCAAATTATTGCACCTTCTACAGAATTGAGATGCAACATTTCTAGAGAATTCAGCAGGTTCATTAACAAATGCCCGACAACCGTAGAAATAATGACCTATGAGCAAAATATATCTGCTTTTGCCAAAATTAGTTATTGTGGTGGAATCAGAATCATATGAAAATACAAGGAAATTGAACGCATAATGTGGTAAATATAACCATGCAAGAGTTGATGAACAACACTTTCCGAAGATATCATCCAACTGTGCTTCCTCTGGGTAATGGGACTGATGTCTAATTGATGATTCAACATAATTGAGCTCATAAAGGACTTCAGACTCCAGAGGGGTCCATAACAGAAATAATTTCAACAAAGGCATGGCATGACAAATGAGATAAACAGAAGCTATGTAAAAAAAAAGCACAGGAACTATGGATTTAAACCAATATGTAAAAAAAAAATGATGGTAGGTTTATAATAGCATTTGCAAAATAAGAGTCTGCTACAAGAGAAATTAATTGATACATATCAATTCAGTTGATATGACACATATATGAACAAGACTCAGAATTTTGATGAGATCCTAAACTCCAACCATCTTAGGGAAAGGCCATATCATAAAAGACAAGGTACACAAAACTTTAAATCCGAAACCAGTAGGTGAACAGAAAAATTATGAAAGTATTAAACACATCATGCAACCACTATGAAAGAATAAAGTTGGAGACGCTGCCTAAAGCACCAACACTACCAGTCAGGATGAAGAGAAAGTGAAATCCTATTGAATGGCAGACAAAAGTGAGAGAGTCGTAATAAAAAGAACTTACAGGTTGCATCAAACTGCATGAACTAAAAGGTTCCTAAAACTGGTTGCAGGACCAATTATTAACAGTCATAATAGACGAAGTTCCAATATAAAAATTAATGTTGTTCACCAAAAACTATAACATCATTAGCAACTTATCCTGAGTCTACTGAAATAGATTATGCTAATTTTGAACTTTCGAGGCTAAGAGACGAACATGGCCACAATGAATGGTCATGGCAGAGAAAGATCAAACACAAAAATAAAAGTTGAGAACTGCAATAAACCGATGAGGTTCTGGATCACCAAGAAAAAAAAACACACAAAAATATAAAACAAAATCATAATATGACCATCTTACCGACCTAGTCTAAAGTAGAGTCGATTGAAATAAATTCTCCTACTTTAGAGGCTAAGAGAGAAAATAGCCAAAATAAATGTCACTTAGATCCACTCAAACCCCATAAGCTTACCTTATCAGAGAAAGAGGAAGGGCTTTTCTCAGGTTGCTGAAAAGTTAGAACCACTTGATTCAGACTACTACTCAGTTGAATTCTCCATGCCAACATTTCTTTAAAAATGAAATCTTAGGGAAAAGTACACTTTGCCCCCCTAAGTTTTGCCAAAATATCACTTTAGGGTCTAAGTTTCTTTCTTTCTTTCTTTATTATTATTATTTTTTTATTTTTTATTTTTTGTAACAATCAAGGGTTGCTTTTAATTAGTTGTAATGTCTCTCCTCGGTGACCACTTGGCCCTTGAAAATTAGATGGTTAACGATGTGAATATAGGGAAACAATAGCACTAGGAGGAGAGACTGCAACAAATTAAAAACTCAAACCCTTAAATATTACCCCCCAAAAAAAAAAAAGGACTCAAGTCCTGAAGTGGATTTTGAATAGAGCCCAGGGGGACAAAGTAAAATTTACCCAAAATTTTAACATGACATGAGGTTTTAAAAAATATTTGGTAAATTTTAAAGTTCATTGAGGCGATCATTCTACAATAATTGCCCTCTGAAATTGAAAAATGCTGCGTAAAATTCTAATTAATAATAAAGCTTTATGCTAAAAAACAACTCAGTGGAAGGGAAAAAACCAACTCAAAAAAAAAGGAAAGAAAAAACCTTCAGTTCTGCATAATATTCAATTGCTGCTGCTAAACAACATAAATCCCTTGATCTGAGCATCATCTAATGCTAATATTCAATGCAATAATGGGTAAAAACTCTGGATAACCAGAGTTAGGGTGAAAAGTGGGACTGTTGGAGTGTGAGAGAAGTAATTTCTGAGAATTCATGCCGCCTAAAGTGTCTGTCTGTGGAAAGTGATTATCTATGAATGGTTGTAAGAAAAAAAAATACAACTTTTAAACAAATAAAATCAACTAATAAAATTGGACAAAAAGTGTTTATCCAAGCTGTCCTCCAAAGGAAGTATCCATCACTGATAAGTAGCTTAACCATCTCTCTTGCAGCAGCATATACAGTTTCATCCGTCAATCAACTAACATTTCCTAATTCCAACTAATTGCAATCGCTATTACAAGAACAGAGCCATGATATATTACATACTAACCAAGCAATGCTTCATAAGAGGGAAATTTAAATCTGATTACTAATTATATCCGAGTTAATTTTCATCTATTATTTCTTCCATGTTCTAACTTTATCTCATACCACAAAAGCTTCAATGAAGTACCATTAGTCTGCTAAAAGCATAGCAAAAGAATCTAAGCCAGACACCGCCCACCGAATGATGTAGCAGACCTAACCTTTGGTTTGAGTAAATTACACTTAGCACCAAGTGCTTTACCACCAATTTTACGTGGGCCCCCTGTACATTTAATCCAGCACCTTGTGTCAATTATCGTTAAAAAACAAATGTGATGGAAAATGACATGAACCATTTTCTCTTAATAAATTTGACTACAGAGGGCAAAGTGGGAAAATTTAAAGTATAGGCCCTAAAGTGAGATTGGTGCTAAAGTACGAGGTGCTTAGTATAAATCCCTATATTAACATCCACAAAAAGCAATAGTTAAGTCAACTTATGCCTACGAAGTTGCATATGCTTCATTACCCTCCCAAGATAACTTATAAACTTGTCATGAAATAGAGAAAAAAACATGGCCTGTGAAGCAAAGTACACTTCAAAATTGGTGCCATATCTGTATCCCAACATGCATTTGGGTCAACTCTATTGATCAAAAGAAGGTGATGATCAAATGCTCGTCAAGTTGGTCCAAAGAGTGGTGGTGGTATTGATTGGGTAGTGTGGGTCAGGTCGGTATAGAGAGATGGAAGATGGGGAGTGGAAGGAAAACGAAGTATTAGCAGTGATGGGTAATTTTTGATTAGCCGGTTGGTTTGCTACAAAGAGAGAACATGTAAATGGTGGTAGAAGACAAATGCATTTGAAAAATGTCATAATCAATGGGAAGGAGGTCTATGAATAATTAATGTATTTTCCATTTGTTTATATTTTTGTTGATCATTATATATAATTTAAATGTGAATTGAAAAACGTTGTGTCAAAATCCTGAGTTATACACAAATTTTGCAATAAGGGTGGTTAGTGTACTTTCCAATATCCTAGGATAGGAGGTATAATGTATCCAAATCTAGGACGCAACCAAAATAATTTACCCTTTTTTAATCCCTAGGTGGTTTAATCCCATAAACCAAATCAAGGCTGGACATTCTCCGAGTAGCAAACAGCACACTAGCTTCACCTCAAGACAAGATTTCCAACCACTCACATCCTCTTTGGAAGATTCTAACACATGCATTTGAAAATTGTCACAATCAATGGAAGGGAGATCTATAAATAATTAATGTGCTTTCCATTTGTTTATATTTTTGTCAATCTATACCATTATAGTAAGGAAAGATGAGAAGTATTTAGTAATGTCTCAAATTTGATGAAGCTCTAAATTTGGTGAAAGTTTTTGTCTTTTTCCATTAATACCCCTCAACTTTCCACAACTACTAATATTTTTCATGGAAATTAGAAGAATTGTTTAGTAACTACCACTAAATTAAGTAAATTTAACCTTGCGGATTTTAGCATTCCTTAAATAAATTTAACAAAGCATTTTTTAGTATTCCTTAAATACCCTTTTAACCATCCACTACCTTTCCTCTTTTTGTCTTTTCTAAATGCTCTTATTTACAAATTATTTTCTTAAATCTCATTTAAATCTCACTATCTAATATTTCACAAGTATTTTAATATTTTTTTTCATTTTAGTTTTGTTTGGTAATTTATATAAAAATATAGAAAGAAATGTTTACTTAAAAAATCACACATGTAGCGTGTGCACCCACATCTATCATTATGTGAGGTTTAAATGTAAATTGAAAAATAAAGGGTCAAAATCATGAGATGACTAATGATGGCCGTTTAACAAGGGGCTTTTTATACACGAATTACTAGATGAGGGTGGCTATTGTACTTTCAAATATACTAGGATAGAGGTATAACATAACCAAATATCAAAAAGGTAATCAATATAATTTACCCTTTTTGTAATGTCTAGATGGTTTATCCCATGGGCGTACCCACATTAGGGCAAGAAGGGTCAATTTCTCACCCTCCACCTTATTTTTGTGAAATTACAAAAATTATCTTTGTTATTTTAATGTTATCGTGAAAACATCACTAACGCTAAATCCATCCAAAATTTCCAAACTTTATCTTTGTGTTTGCTAGTTTTGCCCCAAATAAAATTTGATTTTTGTTTTACATAAATAAAATTTGAGATATTAATGTTTTCAAATTTTGATTTTTTGTTGCATAAATAAAATCTTGCACCATAATAGTTGTGCCCTACTTTAATTATAATTTCATTTAGAATAGCGGCAAAAGCCCTAATTTTAATTTTTAGTTTTATTTTTTATTTTTTAATTACATTGAGATATTATAAATGGAAAGGTGAATAAGAAGAATCATCTTCAATGAATTTTGATGGAGCTTCAACAAAAGTTCTGTTAAAAAAAAAAAAAAAATCATTAAGCCATGCCCCCCTCCTTCCTTAGCAAAAATTCTAGATCCGCCATGTTTAGTCCCATAAACCACATCAAGGTTGGACAGCGGACATTCTCCAAGTAGCACACTAGCCTCAAGAAAGAGTTTCAAACCAATCCTATCTGGAAGGTTGGATGCTAAACACTATCAACCAATCATGATTAAGAATTGTTAACATAAGGTGAGTGGAAAGCAAGGTTAGTGAAAACAGCCGTCTTAATTTAAGGGAAAAAAATGAAATGACGCAACCCATTTTGCACCCACAAATGCAATCAAGTAATAATTTATCAAACAGCTAATGCAATGACTTAACTACTATTTTTTCATTTTTCTTTCTTTTTTTTTTTTGATAACTAAGATAATTAAATTAAAAAGGCATCGAGGCAATGAATTAACAACTGTTCAAGCAAGTAAACTTACCTGTCCACATTTACCACCAAATAAGGCAGCAAGCCGCTCTTCAGTGACCTAGTTTGAAAAGGAAAAATAGTTTTGCTAATGAAACTATCCAAAGTTTTATGTATCAATATCATATTTAATGGTACAAGAAGACAAAGTTGTGATAGATTTCTACTTACATTCTGATCAAGTTCAGAAACATACACGGTTCGCCTAATACTATCTTCTCTTTCAACTCTAAAAGCTCTCCCATTCAACTTCCTCCTCCCCTGATTATAACTGCTTCTTCTCTGAACACAGAGAAAAATAAAATTAGATCATACTACTTGAAAGCCTGCTGAAAAAAAATTAAATATACAAAGTAAAACCCACGAGTACTACAAATGAAGAAGGAAAATAAAATCACAAAACCCCATTCATCCAGAAAACAAACACAAGCAAGTCAGGGCAAAGCAATTGAAAACGGCATCAAATGATAATGAACAGTAATTGTAACAAAAATAGGTAAATACATAGATGAAAATACCACAAATAAAATCAAGATAACAACAAGAAACCCCAAAAAAAAAAAAAAAAGCCAACGATTTACAATGAAAACAAATCGAAATTCAGAAACCAACATCAGAACAAAGAATGCAGTACTAGTTGGAAATTGGCTTAAGACAAAGATTAAGACCAATGAAGACAAAAATGCAATTCAAACACCAAAAAAATCATTTATTTGAGACCCAAAAGGAAAAATATGAATTAAGAAAATCAACTTAAACCACATTACTTATTTACCAAGGTGCATCAGTATTATACAATAAACCCAGAAGGACACACGTTGAACTCATTCTATTGAAAATACAAGCATACCAAATTCCCAAAGTCAAAGAGCTACAAAAATTAAAGATCATGAAACCATAAATACAACTCCAATATCCCTTTTTCCATAATAAACACAGGCAAATAAGAAACGTTGCTCCAACTTTCGATCACATTGCTTAATAATTTCACCATCTGTAGGTAAATCAAATGGACTAAAACCACAATTGTTGGAAACCAACAAACTGAATATCGAAATACACATCTGACAAACTGAATATCAAATTCAATTTCTCTAAAACACAACCACAAATAGTTTTGGAGCTCAGTTAATATAATTTCAACCAATTGATTAAACGAAGAATAATTCATACAGAGTTCAAATTCATAAAAAGCATGAATTTGGAAACAACAAAATAGATCCCAAGCAAGCCATCAATCTTCCACGGAAGCACATGATAATAAAAAAAAAAAAAAAAAAACCCATATTAAAATGCACTAAAAATTCATACAGAAGTGAGAATTTTACAGATTAACCTTAAGCAAAAAAAAAAAAGAAAAAAATTAATTGCACACAACACCTTCCCTCCAAATGATAAGCTAAGGCAAACCCATCAATCAAAATACAAAATTGAATAAAAACCAATAATTTATATGCAAAAAAATAAATCCAAGAAATGGAGAATTGAGATTATATACCCTTCGGTTGTTTGGGAACCCATCCTTGCCCAAATGCTCGGCCACCAATTGATCGCGATGATGATGATCGTGCAAGAAATACGAGGGAAAGAACTCCTTCGCCAGCGGATTCAACTTCAGAGTCGACAGCATGTCGGCGATGTCTTGAATTTTGAATTCCGATTTCGAATCAGCCGCCTTCTCACC
>QLOD02000013.1:23434521-23450970 GCA_003260245.2 Sideroxylon spinosum | reverse complement strand
ACCCCCCCCCCCCCCCCCCGGGGGGGGGGGGGGGGGGGGGGATTTCACAACCCTAGCTTGCACTGCAGGCCTGAAAGACAAATGATTCATAAACTGGCCAGTAATAGGAGCCCATACAGTGCAATTGCACCATCCACTAACTATCACGGTGACTTTTGAGTAAAAATGCATAGTTCTTATCACTCAGGAAAATTATGATGCAGAAAGCTTAAAACCAAATAATGTAACTAAAACCCATCTAGCCCAAGGAAACGCACAAATTAATCTGCCATAGGACCAGTTCTCTGCGCATGTTAAGCAATCTAGACATACAAGGAAACATACTGGTGTGTCAACAAGCATCTACAATAAATCCCCAAAAAGGTACATTCAGAACACCAATTAATAAATTCTAGCTAATTAAAATTCCATAACAAATGTCTAACTAGAACAGACAAACATAGGCAATAACTAGATTGATGATCTAGATCCAGCCGTCTAATCCATAGAGCAACAGAAACAAACTAAAAGATTCTTCTGATCTTCTAGACTTTCCTCTTGCAGTAAGGGCTTTTTAAGTATCTATTGAACTCTCCAAATTGGACGATGCAATACACTGAGGGCCAGAGACCTGTGTGCACTCCTACAGGAAAAGCTTAGCAAAGTCTACCTTGCATAAGGATGGTATCGACTACCGCCGCTATAGCCTGCCCTACTTCCATACAGCCCCCCAGCTCCATAACCAGCACCAGGGCCAGAATCATAGCCAGCACCAGATCCTGAGCCACCATAACTTCCATAGCCTCCACCTCCACGGCCATAAGCACCTAATCCACTACCACCATATCCTCCCCCACCAAACCCTCCCCCATAGGAACCAAAGCGACTAGAATAGCCAAGTGAAGGCTCTCCCCGATAGCCCATGTAGTCACTGCCACCAAAGTCACCATAGCGCCCACCAAATTCGCTACCCCCACCACCATATCCACCATAATCACCAAACCTACCACCAATACCTCCAACAGACCTATAAGAAGCAGGGCCAAAACCGCCACTGCCAAAACTGCTATATGAGTTGCCAAATCCACCATAACTATCACCATATCCACGGCCCCTAGATTCACTACCATATGCAGGAGCAGGTGCTGGGTTTGAGGGTTTCTTTGGTTCTGCCTTCTTGATCTCAACCTACAACAAAGAAGTAAGTTAACCTAGAATTTCCACCTGCAAATTATTTCAGCTAGGCACAACAACAAAATAAACCTACAAGCATTTAAGTGAACAAGTCTATGATACCCGCAGGTTGACAATAAAATAGTACGGGTTAAGTAAAAGTGGACCAATCCTTGTCCTAATACGGAAGGAGACTTATGCATAATCCGTATTGCTGGTTTGAACACAAAAAGAAAAATCCCTACATCTGATATCTTGCTAATCCACGGGACTGAACTCACCTGTGTACCCGCCATATCAATCATATTTCCATTGGCCAGTATATTATCGACAACTTGTTCATTATCAAATATAATAAACCCAAAGCCACGGGAGCGTTTAGTCGCATGATCTCGTATGATCTCATGCTCCACTACCTTTCCATACTTAGAGAAGAAATTCTTGAAATCATCTACAAAACCAAAACCACAATTCAAGAAGGCAGGATTAAAGACATGGGAACAAGATTGAACTGCATTTATAATAACAATAGTAAAAGGAAAAGTTTAAGAAGTTAAACCCCACAACACCATACCTTCATTAACAGATGTTGGTATCCCGCCAACAAAAATCTTCTTCGTTTTAAAATCCTTGGATTCTGCAGAACCTTTTGGAATTGTTCTTTTGATCTCAACCTGCCCGGAAAATTTTCTGTGTTAAATTATATTATCTTCTAATTTTCTAATGGAAAATATAATCCCTTACAAGGTTCTATCATTAATGGACTCTCAGCGAAGTGGCTAATGCAGTAGGATCCATATCTCATCACAGTTAACAAGATTTCTCAACACCACCACCAAAAAAAAAAAAAAACATAGAATGATGAAAAAGAAAAGAAAGCTAATAAGTATGTGATATAAAGCAGCATCAGTGATATAACATTAATTCCATATCATTTATACAAATCTAAATCCTTTATAACAATATCTGGATAAATGAGAGCTCAATTCTCAAACTAATACTGGTTAAAGTATCTGCTATATAAGATGGGAAACAATCATGAGCCACACCCCTGCCTAAACTTGTTAAATTAGTTTACAGGATGTCAGGGTAAACACCATAATACTCAAAGAGGACTAAAGGAAGCTACTAACTTAATAATGCATTTTTGGGGAAAAAAAATGCCCTCCTAAAAATGGGAGTTTAAAAAAAAAAAAAAAAAAAGAGGCTGAAAGGGTATTCAATGGTTCATTGCTTATTGATATATCTAAGGAAATTGAAAACCACATTTAACTCAATCCAACCAAACTGGCATACCAAATTTCGATTTTTCATGCAAAACTTTCCACACCTAAACCATATTTGAAAATTCAACATAAATTTATATATTGCCCCACCCACCCGAGAGAGAGAGAGAGAGAGAGAGAGAGAGAGAGAGAGATCAGTCTAAGGAAGAAGAAGCATCAAATAAAAACAAGAATAACTTAGCCCTGAGGAAGAAAAGTTCATCACCAACCTGCTTGCCGTTGATGATATGGGTTTCAGCAATAACAGTGTCAACAACAGATGGATCAGCATAGGTAATAAACCCAAATCCCCTAGGCCGACCGGTATGACGATCCTTCATAATAACCGAGTCAGTTATCTCTCCATACTTCCCAAAGTACTTGGTGAACTGATCTGTAATCACCGCCACCACAAAATCAAACACAAATCACATGTATTGAACACTTTCTCCAACGAAGAATACATTCTTAAACTTATACAAACACTTCAAAAAGCTGCAGAGAGCAAAATTGCATGTGAAAAAAAAAATCTAACCTATTGTTGCATCTTTAGCTAAACCCCCGATGAATATCTTCCTGTAACATACAGATCCACAAGGAAAACCCCCAATCAGCAACAATCAGCAAATAATTGTGCGTGCGTGTGATTGAGATAGAGAGAGATATAGAGAGAGAGAGAGAGAGGACAAACCCTGGACTAGCACCATCGCCGAAATGTGGGTTGTCGGATTTCTTCGATCCCATGGAGTTGAAGCTTCTTCAAATCAGAGCTAGGGTTCTATTGTGAGCGCGTTGATGGACCTCGGCTGCGGAGGAAGGCTCGGAACGGAACGATAACTCCGTAGAGACCAAGCTAGGGTTAAGACTATATATAAAGATGGATACAGAAAAAATTAAAGGAAGCTTCTGGATTATCTGGCATATTTGGGGAAATTAAATATTTTTATAAAAAAAAAATGAATGAGTTTGGAAAGAAAAAAATGTTTAGAAAGAAAAAAATTAACCTTTTATTAATTTAACATTTTCATTTTTCAAAATTAAGAAAAGTTTAAAACATAGGAGAATAAATTGGATCATTTTAAAAAAAATTATAAAAATATTAGCTAGCGGATCATAGAAACTGTAATGGTGAAATGAAAAGTTATGATTTAATTAATAATTATTTGATTGAATTAATAAATACTATTTGACAAAATCAATCAAGGGTGCATTTGGGCCACTAAAAATTACTAAAAAACTCTAAAAATCTCTGAAATCCTTTATTACTCTTTTACATTTTCTTTCCTTCCAAATTTCAAAAAAAAATGACATATCTACAAAAAAAAATAACATAACTACAATTCCGTTAATCGAATGGAAAAATATTTTTTAGGAATGTCACCACGAAATCGTGCGCTACAAAATAACACTCACTTTACTTATTTTTTTTTTTTTAGTTTCTGTATACCATCCTGACAGAAAGTACCAAACCGTTCCGACGGTTTGGTCACTACTGAAAATCGTTCCGACGGATTTAACCATGTCTTTGTAGAATTTTCAGACTAGCCGTCCCAACGGTAACTAAAACTATCGGGATGGATTCGACACTGTTTCTCTCCAAAATTTATGGTTTGGGTTAGGCGCACCAAATACCAAAAAGTGACTCAAATCACATTTTTCATTGTTTTTTGTTACTCCAAACACACCCTAAATCATAACTATCGCAACTAATAGTTGGTAGCTCAGTTACCATTATTAGTTGCCAAACACAACCTCAACTTTATTGTTGAGGTATTCGAATTTATTCATTTGAAATTTAAAAAATTCACATTAATTGTTGAAAAATCATAATTGAAATTTTGAACAACTAATCAACAATGTAAAATAATTACTTGAAATTTTTATATGAAAATTTTGCTTTTGAAGTTATTATTCTTTATATAAATTAGTGAAGTTATTGTAAAATGTACATAAATGAAGTTATATAGGAGCGTGAATGATCAATTCGATTTGAATTCCCAGTTAATCATAATTAAATTGTTTCAATTCCTAAATTTTGAATTCAAAACCTAACCAATTTCAAATTGGAATGAAATTAAACTGAATCGAAAACATTAAGTTAGATCATTCAGTTTCAATTTAGGCCAATTCAAGTTAAGTCAAATCTATTTTCAGGTCGAGTCCATTTATTACTTAAAAAATAATATGGAGCTAACAAAGCAAAACAAATTTATCATGGTTGATTTAAAAATTTGTAACAATGTGATAAAAGAAAAGTATTATGATTTAGAGTTGACAAAATAAATCATTTAAAAAAAAACGAAAAAGAAATTAAGTAATATATTTACAGTTTATAATAAAATATAATCCCGTAATACTAATGAAAAATATAATCACATAATAAAACATCAATCAAACTGAAATAGTACACATATCATATGTGAAAATTAAATTTCATTGATCAGCTCAATGCCTGCATTATACAAAACTCCATCATCATAAAAAATTAAATTCCATTAATTAGCCCAATTTTATTGATCAGTCCCCAACTTAAAAAAAAATGAAATTAGTTAAGGCGATAACAAAGAAATTCAATTAATTAGTCCAATACCTACGTTACTCAATATGTGTGAAATAAATTATAAACTATGCTATGATATAAGGTTTTCAGCATCTCCTATGATCTAAAAATTAGTCATTCGATCGTACAAACTACCATAGATGCTAATGTCAAAGCATAAAAAATTAGTTTATTTTTCGCGATAAATGAACAATCTGGTATACAGAGAAAAAGACGAAGGAAAAGATAATTTGCACTTTAAACATATATAGTTAGTAGTCTTAGTTTTACTTAGACTTAAATTGGAGTGTAATTGAATATTTAAAAGAATAAGTATCAATGAAAAGAATGGTAAGGTAAAACAAAATTTCTGGAATTGATCTTAATCCATTTTACCTTTATAGAAACAACTAATCTTGATACACAACCAGCAATAAAAACAAACAATTAATATCATCTTACCATATAAGATACAAACAAAAATTTAACTAGATTACTAGCAATTCATGATTTTGAAAGAACATATAAAACAATATAATGCAACAAGTATACCGAAAAGAATAAATAAGATAATATGTTTTTCAACATTTTTACAATCATAAGGATTTTGGGGCTTAAAATGTAAATGCCATAGCAGTAGATCAAAAATACAGGTCAATAGTTCAAACATTTAAAAATATGAAAAAGAAAGGAAAGGCAATAACCAGGGAAGAGAAAAAAATAGGGGGAGTAGGAGAAGACACAAGAATCCTATGTTTGCTAATTTGAACTGAATATGTAAAGTAATAGCTTCAATCAATATTATCATGCGCAACTCAAGTATTGTAATGAGGCTATTACTTGCAAATTCTAACTACCACCAACTTCTCAAAATTAAAACACCACTAATTTTTTGTCACTATAATATTTCTTTTGCATCTTCATATTAAACTTGGTGGAACACACATTGTACAAAATCTATTTTTTTCTCTCTCTTAAATAAATAAAAGATATTATGTCTGGTATCTAAAGTCGTCATTTATGATTGAAAGATAGTTTAAGTGCAATTATAAGAATGATAATTTTAAATGATAGGGAAAAATTTTTAAGGAAACCATAGAAATGATAGGAAGAGAATCTAAATAGAAGTAATTATGAATGGGTGAGATAAAGTTATAGATAAAATCTGGCATTGGCTTAGTATAGAATGCCAACAAATGAGCAGATGGATGACCAATAGTGTCTCTAGAAATAAAAAGTTATAAATTTAACTTTTAAGATGCGACATTCCGTTCGTAAGCTACAACTCCCAATACGTTCATAACTTGTAGGAGATTGAAGAGCTGATGAAAATTCAAAGGTGGAAAAGAGATAAGGTACTTCCAAAACACATAATTAAACAAATTCAAAGGTGGAAAAGAGATAAGGTACTTCCAAAACACATAATTAAACAACACTCTGATTCAATAAAGATATTATTGTGTGGACACAGAGTTTCCTCCTACTGTCTTAGCATAATCCACGCAATGTATTGTTTATTTATCCCCTTATTTTGAGTTTAGAGCCATATTCATAAGGATTGCCTCCCCCGACTCAAACCTTTAACCTTAAATTGATTAAGGAGGGTTGATTAAGGGTGATCAAGCGACATTACAACCTATGTACTTCTTCCTAAGGTTATACATAATTAAGCCTTTACCTACGTTCTAATCATTTCTTGTGAGCAAAGGACTAAAGGATAGCTAGAGGGGATCACTCAGACATGTGGTACCCATCCAATTAATAGGCCACTTGGCGAGCTTTCATACACTGACTCTTTCAACATATCTGAAATGGTGAACGTAGGGGAAGAAAGAATTGCCATTCCCACTATACTCTGTCCATATTCCAGCATTTGCCTACCTCTAAAGATGGTCTAACCGCTCAAGGCGACAGATACAAGTCTCAATCCATATTTATTAATACTGAACAACATACATGAAGAGATGTTAGACACTACAACCTTGCTTATACTCTGTTTCCTTTCTTTCTTAAACTTTCTCTTACTCTAATCAATACTAACTTAACCATCAGAAAGGGATTCGGCTAAACCTTGCCAAGCCGACAGTTTTTTCTCAGGTACCTAGCAAGGAACCAAAAGTTATATTACACTTTCCACTACTTGATCTTTTTTTTTTTTTTTTTTTGGTTTAATTACTTTCCTCTACATGATCATTGATGAACAACAAAACTTCACCTAAAAGCAGTGTAACGAGATTTAGCAAGTGTTCCATTAAGGGGTGATTGCCTCTATATTTGTTGTATAGTGATTCTTGCTGGCTGGGAAATTGTTGTTCGAACTGCTCGCTGTAGACAGTTACCAAATTTTGATACTCAATTACGATTTCTTGCACTGAAACCACATTTATGTAAACTAGAACTGGAAAGATTAATAATTAATAAAATGTTGGGGCATAGAAATCTCTCTTGTTTACATGCCATAAAAAGATGGCCTCATCGTAATCCAACTGAAGCAATAACAATCACCAAGTAGTTCTAACTACAAGCAAAAAAATAATTATTAAAATACATTTTTATTTATCAAAGAACCCAAAATTCACAAAAATATAAAGTACAACAATGCCTATTGAAAAGATCACATTTTTTAATAGTGAACTGTTTAATAATGAATGTCATGGACAATTATTGAATGTGGCTTTTCTACTTTGTATATATATCTGTTGAGTGGATGTCAATGAACTATATGCATCTGTGTGATTAATTACTTAAAATGCAAAGTAAAACCAATGTGCATAACAGATAACACAAATTAGTGAGCAATATTTTTTGACCTTGAATTTATATGAAGTCATTATTTATATTTTTACATGCCTTAATAAATAAGGATTTGAAATTTCATTAAATTTTTTGAAAACCTCTGTTATAGCTGAAAATATAAACAAAAAACTCCTTACAAATTTTAGTGATAATAATTAAATTGAAAATTATAAAGAAAGAAAAATATGACATATTGGATTTGAAAGAAAAATATGACATATTGGATTTGAGATCTTCATGTTTGTCCAACTTTTATTCATTTCAATTGGTAATTGAGAAGCTTGTAACCAATCTTACATTCAAATCAAGCACTTCAGTAGTTTAGGAGTAAGAGAGTATTGACCCAAGATTTATAAACTTAGTTTTGTAATTGATTTTGATAATAACAAATATTGAATTAAATTTTTTTCATAATTAATTTTTAAATAAACATTGTATGAAATGTTAAAATTCATTTTAATTTGAAATATTCAAGATAAAAGAGATTGATATTATTGTTCAAGTATTTTTACATAATTTGGATAATGAAATAAAGGAATTTCAAAGTTTGGAGTAATGAAATTAAAGAAAGATGAAAGACTTGGAGTTTGACTCGGATGAACATACAAATTAGACATATGTTAGTATATACATGATATTAGAATATCTAACGCTTCAATTTTTATGAAATGTTGATATAATAAACTTGACTTCCATTTTTACAATTTTACTGAAGGAATATTTTTGTGAATCTAAAGTTAAGATGTCCAAAAATGAGTTGAAATATTAGTCATTATAGAAGAAAATTTAATTATGAATTCTGGAGCTAGTGCTGGTTTTTGAGCCATAATGCATAATCTAAAACTTAAAAAATTATGATATTTGGTGTGTGAAAAAGAAAACTTATAAAGATAAATCTTTTGTAGTTTAAGTTTCTTCAAATTTTAAAAGTATCATAGTAAAACAGTAGCCTTAATTGAAAACACAGATTCAGAATATCAAAAAAAATATCTGAAACTAGTCTTGGTTTGGTGATTATATCTTAAGATCTAACCGTTGGATGAAGTTTAAATTTGGCTAGAATATAAATGACTTACATATCTACAAATTCATTATTCTGAGACAATGTCATAGATGTGAATGTTATGAGGGTGAAAAATGGTCACAAAATTATCTCAGAAAATCTAAATCTAAAAGGCAATATTGGAAGCAAGAAAATTCAATTTCTTTCAAGAGTAAAAGTGTCTTTTCACTTAGTAACGGCCATTTGAGGATTTTTGCCTATAAATACAGCCTCAAGCTTAGATTCAAGTAGAAGAAGAAGGTAAGAAATAAATGTTTACAAAAAAGATACAAGAAAATCCATAACTTTACAAACATAGAGTGATTTTTTCTTACATTTGTGTTCCATCTTTTATACTCAACTTCTGAGAGTTTAGTTTTGATTTTGTCACACCCCGAATCTCATGACCCGAGGAGTGAATGAATGAGTCACAGACCATATATCATAATTTCCCCAAACCCTGATCAGAGCCACAAAATCTACTTTGATTCAATAAATAACTAAAATATTTTAATAAAATCCAAATTTTTTGTTTAGTCAAATTGAAGTGCTCAAAACAAATCCAATGTAAAATATTAGCCTTATTGCCTTACAACCATACTGAATAAAATATTTATTATGGTTCTTAATATTAAACTGATGTCTGCCCCAATAATGCATATTTAAGTTTCTCCAAGCTGCCTATCTAAATTAATAGGTTCTACACCTACACCAAAACTGTAAAGACGTGAGCACTAATCCACGCATGCCCACGACGCATAATAAAAACATAGGTGACATGCAACCCAAAATAAATAGATAACAATTTACTATTCATGGCCGACAAGTATAAAGCATTACATATTCTGACCATTAAAGCATATAGTAACATAAAAAAAAATTTCAGTTATTATCTTTTATTTATCTTTTATCACCACATCAAAACATCACAATCATGGGGAATATACCATACAAATATTGTCATTCTCGGATCCCAACCCAATGGCCACGATTAGCCAGATCATAATCATCGTTGTAGGCTACTAACCTACTGGCATGAATACCAACCTCTGTGCAGGTTTAGGGTTTTTTAACCCAAGGGTAATCTCTATACCCTTCCTATTTCTCCTAGTATCTATCAACCCCGTAATTATAGCATTGTTCACATTTCCTTTGATCCTTATTATAATTATTATCTTGTCATAACAACTCATTAAAATCACATTATCACATTCACAAATCTTTTCTGGTAGTAATCAAACTCAAACATCTCAAATCAAATATTCCAAGCCACATATTATTTATTTTTTAACCTGACAAAGTGTTATAATATGATGTATTATTTATGGAGCAAAACTATTTACACATTAGTTTATCATTGTATTAAAATAACTTTTAAAAAGGTATTATAAATTATAGGAAATATATAAATTGACTAAAAATATATAAACAATACGAAATTCAAATATTTATTTACAAATATCTGACGATAAATTTCCTCACCATTCCAAGAGGTAAATTTATAATTTATTTGAAAGCCTTTACAGTTATTATGTAACTATCTAAAGGTATTGTGCCTACAAGGAAATTTTTTTTTTATAATTTTTTTTTTTTGTAAAAGCTATTTTCTTATATCATTGATTCAAGGGAAAGTCCCTGCAAGCACATTAAGTCTTCCTCACTCAAAAGTTCCAAGTGGTCTTGTTCTGGCCTTGGGGTTTCAGCAATCCACTTTTGGACAAAATTCATCTTACGTGGTCTAAATTTAGTTAAATTTATACAAAATAAACACATAAAAAATTTACTAAAATAATTTTGCGTTTCATAAATGTAAATAAAATGTAATAAATTCCTACCTTAAATATCCCAAAGTAGCAAAGTGAATGCTGGTAAATTGCCAACAAACTTCTCGTAAACCCGTGATATTATTCCTATTATTAAATATAATTTTACTAAAATATTTTAATATAGTTAAATGACAAAAAAATTAAATATATTTGAATTTGATGGGAATTTAATACACTTACCTAACCTTGGTTTGCCTTTCCAGCCCTCTGCTTTCGCTTTCACTTTGATTCTACTTCTCTGTCACTCTATTCATCCCTCCCCACCCGAGCACACACACATATATATATTACGTCTAATGCTTGGCTGCCAAGCAAAAAAAAAATGCTTTATTGGCAACATTTGGTTCCCTATCTTCAAAGACACGTGATCGTATGACCATCAAAGTTTTATTTTTTTATTTTTTTTCTCCCTTCAATTTAATGCCCATGTCCCCTTTTAACCCACGTGTATATATATACATATTAAGTGATTACAATTAACAACAAAATTATTCTGGTGGCTTTTTTTTTTAATTAAAAATTTAAAAATTTTGAGCTATTACATTCTCTCATCCTTATAAAAATTCCATCATCGAAATTTTAAACAACTAGCAAACATTATTTCAAGAGAATAAAAACGGATATTTATTTCTTATCTCAGATTCATGTTTCCAAGTAGAGTCTTCAATACCATGATATTTCCACAACACTTTGAGCAATGGGATTTTCTTTCCACATAACACTTGTTCTCGGGAATCTAATATTTGAACTGGTTTCACGTCATATGTCACATCTGAATCTATCTCCATACCAGTTCAATCTAACACATGTGTTGGATCTAGGACGTACTTTCAAAGCATAGAGACGTGAAATACTAAATGTTGATTCAGAAGCAATAGTAGAAGCTAGAATAACCAAAAACCTTTTGTTATTTGTCAAAAAACTCAATACCTAAAATAATTTATCTTTCATCATCCCAAAATTTTAAAATTCTCATTTTCTATTTTAACACTTTCCTCAAAGTACCTATTCACCTCTGATTTTAAATCTATATTTTATTCTGCTTTTTCCAATTACTTCAAAAATTTAGATCGTGAATCATCCTCATAAGCATAATTAACTAATTGATCAACTTATATCACATTTGAATATTGAGCCATCTTACTTGTAGTACTTAAAGTATAATCAAGCATTTGATAGTGCACATACATATGATCCATATGGTCTCTCATTTTTCTAACCAACTCACTTACTTTTTTCTTAGAATAAATTTTAACATGACAAAACTTCATGTATCTCAATTTGTAACGAGGATCTAACACTATCGCAATTAATAGCATCAAGTTAATTTTATCAATGTTCCCCCAATAGTTATCAAAATTTTCCTTCATTTTTTTAGCTATGAAACTTAAACAAGGATCACTATTTTCGGACGAATCACACATAATTAGTTCAATTTTACAAATTTCATGAAAACAGTAATTTGAAGTAACATATAAAGACCTTGGCAAATGCCTAGAAATAGCATAAAACTTCTTTAAAAATTTTGTTAGTGTTCTAGTATTATTCCAATCATTTTCACTAGGAACTTCATGCTCAAAATCAGAGCCAAAATATAACTCTTGTTCATCTAACAATTTATATGCTTCTTGAAATTTTAATGTAGACTCCAACATAACATATTTATTTTCCACCTAATTGGTACATCTAAACATAAAGAGTCTTTGGAATTAATTCTGTCTTGCACACAATATGCTTTGAATTGTTATACTCTTTATGCTGAACTTCTAACATACCTTATCATATCACGAATTCGACAGGCAAAATCCTTAATTCTTTTAATTTCATCTCTTACAATTAAATTCAAAATATGTGCCTAACACCTCATATGAAAGAAATTAACAACTAACTCAAATTTATTTATTTTCGAGATCTTATTCTTCAAATGTGTCACAATAATATCATTAGAATCATCATTATCAACTGTGATAATGAACACTTTTTTAATACCCCATTGAAGCATGCATGACTCAATTATTTGACTAATGCCACACCTTTATGACTTTAAATTACACAAAAGTTATGAATTCTTTTATACAATTTCTAGTCCTTAACAATAAAATGTGTGATGAGGCATAAGTTACCCATATTTTGCATTGAAATTCACAACTTTATGACAAAACGAACATGTTGATTTGTACTACTAAATGCATTTATCAAATTTTTTTTCTCTTTCACTAAAATACGATTGTAAGCAATCTTTTGTTATAGTTGTATGCGACACTAACTCGAACTTCAGGTACACAGCATTAAAAAAAAAAAAAAAAAAAGAATCGTTATTCTTCACGTTTCATAAATCTAAAGGGCAACTCATCTACAATGATTATTCTGACAAGTGTTTTCCTACAGAAATCTTTATCAAATATCTAACTTACAATGTGGTTTTTCCCTTCATCACCATCAGTTTGAAAACATAATTTTTTTTTTTTTTTGTGTCTAACATATTGCCAAGGTACTTTTTGTATTTTTCAAATATTTTCATAAAGTACTAGTACTATTAACACTAGAATAAGAATAGGTCATGACACAATAATTATATGTTGCCTAATCAGGTTTATCCCCATCATCGTTCTCTACTCTTGTATAATAATTTTATAGATAAGATTTTTTAGGTTTCTTATTTTTTATTTGTTCTTTTGAAGTACTAGTAATTTGCGTTTTTCTAACAAACTTATTCGTTTCCCTAATCCTTTTAAAAATAATGAAAGAAAAATCATAAGGAGAGAGAGAGAAAGAGAAAAAAAAGGTTTAGCTTTTGCTTGCTTTGGAACTAAGAGAAAAGAAAAAAAAAAAGGAGGGGGCTAAGGCATCACTTTCCTATCCTAATTGTAATAAAGAATGTCTAAGTGCATAAAATGATTATCCTCTATTCAATTTATTTTGTGTTTCACATCGTCGTGAACCTAATTGATGTGGGGCGGAAGCTGGTGAATTGAAAAGTTAAGCTGATGGATTATGATTTTCTATTTAGTCTAAGAATGCCTAAAAATATAACATATAGGTTTTTCCGTTAATCAAAATTTTATGGGTTATAAAGATTTATAATGTATTAAATAGAAAAACTCAAACTGAAACTAGGAAACAAAATAAGTTAAAATTTAGGAAACATAATTACTACCAAAATGAAAAAAAAAATTAACTTCACTACTAAGCTAAGTATAATATTCTAAAATTATATTTAGAAATATAGTAAATATTTTAAAACCAATTCTAAATAAATGAAAAATATTTTTCAGATAATATTGTTTGACCGATACCAATATATACCAAGATTGGAAATATTAATCATAAAATTTTTTGTATATTTTGTTTGCACCGTAATTTACATTTTCCCTGGAGTTATAGTATCTTGTGTATGCAATAAACTTTGTAGTTTTATTGATCGAATCCATAAGAAATCATAAATTTGAAACCCAAAGTTCTTCTAAGTTCAGTTGTTTACTCTATTTTACTAGAAAGTAATAAAAATTAGATTGAATTTTGAATTTAATGAGTTTTATTCAACTAAATAAAGTAATTTGTTAATATAAACATAATGAATGAAACAAAATGAGATCTTGATTTAAATTGCAAAATCAGGTATAATTATGTATTCAATTAAGTAGATGTGATGAAAAAATCTTAGTTTAAAATTCATGTTTAGGAAAAATAAACCATAAAGTAACTTCATAAAAACCAAATAAATTTATAAAATACGATTTTAAAATCACTTTTAGGATTAGGAAATCAAAAGACTGATCGTTATTTTGCCTTTGATATAAATTAGATTTCATTGTTTCAATCTTTAAAAGTTTTAGTCAATTAACATTATTAGTGATTTCAAGGGAAAATGATCAATACTAATTGTTTTCAAAAGTATTAAAATAAAGAAAATCCAATTTAAAAAAAAAAAGAAATCAAAAGATTTAGTGTGATATATATGAACATGATCGCATCCAATTAATGAATATAGAACCTTCCATCATTGTTGGGTTGAATAAAAAAAAAACCTATTATAATAATAATAATAATAATTAAAAAAATAAGTAAAAGACAAACTCTTTGATATAAAATTGATGAATAACAACAGAAACGTTGTCTTGAAAACTTTATTGAATCATGAATCTTTAATGAAAATAACTTTAAGAAACTCACAAAAAAAAAAAAAAAAAGAAACCCTAGAACTCTCTGAATAAATCCTAAAAATATAAAATTCAGAACTCCAAGAGTCGCTGCAAGATTAGCTATTATAGTCTTAAAAAATATAAAACTAAACCTAAAAATTATAAGAAGCAATCGTGACATTTGGACGGTGTAACTTACTGTCCATATGGTATAAAATAAACACATTTATGAACTCTGAAAATCGACTAAGTGTAGGTAACCTCCTCATTGTCATCTGAATAGCAGAATTGGTGCTTGGACGATAGAGAAGAATCTTCAATTCTATATTTATTTTTCTCATTAGCTCCATTTATTTTTCGGATATATGCATTTTAGTTTTGAACTTGCATTATTTTTTGCAAAAATCTACACCTATAATAAACTAACATTAATAACTAAAATCATAATTAAATAATAGTATAATGACAAAATTGCATTAACTAATAATGAAAATTAAAATTTATGATTACCTTTTCAAACGTAATTATTTATTGAGTAATTTGAGCTCGTTTGTAAATTATCTTCAAATTTGGATTAATTTCACCATAAGCTAATTTTGAATTTTTTAATGAGTCGAACACGAATCAATATTTATACGAAGATTCATTATCTAAACTTGCATTGACATATTGTCGTGTTACTCTGTTCTATTTTTATGAATTAATTATTTTGTTTTTCAATTCATTCTATAGCTACTTGTCAAATATATGTTATTTTTGAATATTTAAAATTAAGTTAGATTAAGTTTAGGTTAACAAAAAATATCATTTTTGTATTTAATAAAAAATATATTTAAAGAGTAGAAAGTGCAAAAATGATTTAATAAATTATGTTATTTTTATTTATCAGGAACTCTCACAAGGGAGGCTAATATAATTTTGACAAGTGATATTATCTTACATTTAAATTACCAGGAAGGCTCCTAACGTAGATTTATTTTTATTTATATTTTTTTTCCCTTTCTTTAGGGGCATATGATGTGCTAAAATAACACCTAAAATAGAAAATTGTTTAAAGATAACACTAATTTGAAACTTTTTTCAACACTAAAAATATTGTAAACAAAATTAATTTTTGGACTACAATAACGCTAGAGTTAAATTAAATTCCAAAATTAATGCTTTTCTAAAACTATATCCCACCGTAAATTAATTTTACAATATCATATGCCATGCAGGAAAGAGAAATAGACTTTTTATACATATATAAAAAGACAAGGTATATAATTACATAAATTTCAAGTCTCTTTGAACTAAAAATTATCCTATTAGAATTTTAAAAACTCCCATTAGCTTGTCCTAAAAAAAAAACTATAAATTTCAAATTATTTAATATTATATACCAATTGTCAATATTACTCCACGTATTTATTTAATTGTCAATTAGGACTTTTATTAAAATGTCAAACATATGATTGTCATTATTATTATTAGTATTATTTAATTAAGTTCACTTTAACTTAGAGGCTAAGAAACTAATTTTTGACAAGAAAACATAAAGCAAAGATAGCTTTTAAAAGTTTTTTTTTTTAGTTCAGAGTGTTTAGACTAACTTGCGCATGTCTTGTGTTATATCTCTAATATATCACATATATTAAAAGCTAATAATAAGAAATTAGCTTTTTTATATGCTAAATATAAAAAAATA
>QLOD02000013.1:23412068-23423466 GCA_003260245.2 Sideroxylon spinosum | reverse complement strand
TTTTTTTTTTAGTGACTAATAGTTTAACAGCCGACCCCATCTAATGGGAAAAGGCTTGGTCTGGTTTGATAGTGACTAATAATTTAACATGTTATCTAAGTACCAAATTTCAAATTTCACTGCCACCCAAAAAGTCAAATGTCGCATGAGTCTGAACCCTTCAAAAATGTTAATTACGCTTGCGGGGGAGTGTTGAGAGCAAATGGGTAAACAGAAATAGTAAACTTGCCTCCTCTCCTTAACAACTTTAGTTTTTAGATGAAATGGTGGCTAGTAGTTTAACAACCGCATCATTAGGTTTTTCATCAAATTGTAAGTGTGTATTTATTTATTTATTATTATTTTTAACCTTGTGCTACTTTAACTTGTTGCCTTGTTGTTTTGTAGTTTTCTTTATTCCTAGGTACTTAACCATGGACTACTGCATCAAAGGTGTTAACGGGTTGCAGAACTAGAATGGTTGGGTAATTAAGCTTAGGGTTTTGGGAACTTTGTAGGATTTTGTTTTCTCGGTTCTCTCGACTCCAAATAAGCTGATAGTATGCCCCAGCTATACTGGCTTGGCCGCCTTGTCCCTGTTTGCTCGCTTTTACGAAAATCTGCCCTTTTAAAATGTAATGACTTGGAGTGATTAATAATGATGATTCACTTGGGACAGTTGCTTAATCCAATTAGTTGTCAAGCTTTTAAGTTTTCACATATCTAGATAAAAACAAATAGAAGGCAGTTGCATAATGGTGCTAGACCAGCTGCTTGTGCACCTTCCAGCTCCGATTGAAGCACATCGATCAATAAATGGTTTTTTATGCACGGCAACTTTATTTGTGCTTGTCATTTCTCGTAATGTGCGTGTGTATACGTATATATATTTTTGGGAGCATGGTTAACCAGAAATTATTTATGTTCGTGATTCTTCATTCACCAATGCAGGAAAGTACTTGTTGGACAAGGAGGACCAACGTAAAGCCATTTTGATTTTTCAAAGCAGGCAATGTCAGAGGTAGTTCAGGAAGAGATTTAACGCTGGCCCTATCACCCAGCCTACCATTGTAATGGTCATGTTGCCAAGGCTGACGGTGATCAGTCATTGTATCTATAGCAGAAGCTTTTTCGTCCAAATCCTGATTTTGTTTTGCTCTTCCCAGTTGTCAAGCCTGATCAACTTGGCTTGTTTTCTTATTATCAATTCATTTTTTTTTTCTCCCTACAAGGGTTAAACCCACTAACCTGCGATTTTCTAAATTGGAAAATAAGTTGATGTTAATTTAAGGAGTAAATAGGGAAAAGGTAGAAAAGTGAGATTTGTAAAAGGCCAGACAGATTGTATCATGGAGAAGGGACTGGTCATGGATCTAAATACTACAAATTGGTACTTCAGATACAAATAAAGGAGTGGAAATCTCAGTACCTCTCTAAAGACCTTTTCTTAGTCTCACCTAGAATAACTCAATGGGTTCTCACCATTGGAAGTGCAAAATTTGCAAAGAAACATTAGTAGGTTTTCTAATTGTACTTAAAAGGAGTTGCTCATATAGAAGTTAAGCAGCTTTCCTTCCAAGGGATTTCTCATTCTTTTTACTGAATAACGGTTTCAAAAACTAATTAAGACTCAACTAATCCCGCGAAAAATTAATAACTAACACTTGCAAAAGGAAAAATGAAAAAAATCTAAATTTACTTATTGTCAAACATCCCAGTAACTTGATTCTAAGAGAACAAGGAATTAGCAAAATACCAATAATAATACAAATTATCATAGTAACCTGATTAATATTTTGATTTTTCCAGCACAACAGGAGTTAACAGTGAGTCTGGTGCAACAGAGGGCCATTCCCACAGTAATATTACCTGAAATGGTTGATCCTTCAGGTGTTCTATTAAGAGTGTTTTGTGGTGTCATTATAAAAAAAGTGTTTTGTGGTGCCATGGCATCGAAGAAGGGCTTTTGGCCCCTTCATCTTTTTTCATTGTGATGAATTGCTTTTAATGGGTAAACGAACATAGACTAAATCACTTAGGAAGCCAAGATTTCCTAGCCATGGTACCAAATGGGCTGAAGTCCAGAATGTGTTGTACACTAGGGGGACGTCTCTCTAAATTTTTTCTACGTAATATTTCTTTTACCTTTTTTTTTCTGGATAATTTGCGATGGTCATATATCTTCCAACACCCCTTTGTAATTTGTCAACTATTCATCTCATATATACATCAGCTTACTTTTATTTTTCCGCACGTGTCCCTTGGCAGATGCTGGTGGTGGCAGAAACACTATTCCTGTAAAGGAAAATGGAATCAATCAAGTTTCAGAGAAGGGTGTTGGGCTTTCATCATTGCCTATCTCACAGGAGGCCAAAAATAAAGAAATCACTCCTGCCACAAGGTGCTACTCTCTGCAATAAAACTTGAAACAAAGTCTATATTGTGTTTTTACTTCCACTCAATCCTCTTCAAAGCTGTTAAATCCATTTTGTCTTTGCAACAAATGTAGTTTAAGGTTCTGTAGTATGGATTTTACAAGCCATATGCTCTTAACATTTTGCAGCTCTCTTGTAACCAATGGTCTCACTACAATGACTGCTGGCAGTACTGGTGTTGTACATGCTGATGATTTGTCTGGTGAAAATTTGGCCAACAAATCTGAAGAGAGTTCAGCTATTGACATTAGTAAGTTGGGAGGTCCTCCACCACTCCCACAGCTGGCTAATGCAGAGGAGAACCCCAGCATTGAATTTGGAACAGGGAGCAAAAATGAGAACGTCCCATCAAGCTCAAGCAATGGCTCAATTACTGGTACTCAGCCTTCTCCTGGAATCTATTTCTTGGATTCAGAGCCTGTCATGGTGCCATCTCATGATTCATGGCTTCCTGGTGTTGTGGGTGCGATTAAACGTGAAGTGGGAAGCCAGCGAACACCAGTTGAACAAATTTCACTTAACCCTTTTGAGGGCAAATCAACTGCTGGTCAGGACTTCACAATTCCTTATAGGCATATTTTTATTTTGATGTGACAAACTTAAAAATTTGTTTTTTTCTGACTTGAAATTGCAGCTCACAATATTTGTCTTGCTAATGACTGAACAGCTGCTTCTGAGGGTGGGAGTTCCTCTGTGCAAGGACAGATGCCTAGCAAATCCATGGAGGCTGGAAATAATCAACATTCAGAATATACGCAACCTGCATCTTCTTCTCATGGTGGTGCTTCTGCTATTAGGCCATTGTCTAATTACAATAGCCGGTTGCAACAACTAATTGGCCCTCAAAAAGGTGCCAATCACCTGCATATCATACGCATTTTTGCATTACTGCTTCACTGCTACCTACTACTACTATTACTACTACTACTACTACTACTACTAATATATTAGGTATTGCTTAAAGATGTTTGGAGGTGACAACTCTGGTGCCTTTAAATTCAATGGTAGGTTTGAGGTAATGTTTGAATAATACAAATCATGTATCCAGGGATTAAAACTTCGTCTCATTAGGATGTGTGAGGTAGCACTGAAACGGACAATTCAAAATATTTGGCAAGTATTTTCAAAACATTTCAAAAGCAGCACAAAAATATTAAAATATCTAGAAATGTTCACCATAATAAATTGAAATCACTATAATAAATTGAAATCCATCAAAATATGTGAAAGCTTATTATAAATAATTAAAAAACTTATTATTGTGGTGTTTATGCTGTATTTTTGGTGTGTTTTACCTTATTTCGACGGAAACTTTAGAAATTTAGAATTATTATTTTACTGGTGTTTATTTTGGTGTCAAATGAAACAATTTTTTTCATCGTCTTATGATTAATAAATAATTTTTTGATCTTTGCATATCCCAACAATCTGCCCTCCAAAAAAAAAAAAAAAGTTAAAATAATCACACAGACACAATTTGTTAGTTTATTGTTCTTCATGGGTCTTATATCCCAAAATTTCTATAGATGCTAAGATTATGTTAATCTAAGAAGCACTGATACACACATTTAAAAAAAAAAAAAAAAATATATGAAGACTCAACGTAATGTGGATGCCGTAATGAATAAGTATTTATTTTTACGTATACAAAGGAAAGCCTAGCTGTTTCTTCATTTTATATTATAAATACATTTTTCTTTTATTAGTATCTATATTGGAAATAATTTAGAAAATTTTGGGTTTTAAAATTATAAAAATCAGGAGAAGGAATTAATAGAATGAATTTTTGTTGTTTTTATCTTATTATTTAATTTCCAGTTTTTTCTTTAAAGCTATAATGTGTTTCACGTGAGTCTAAGTGTCTATACTCAAGTATCCCATTTAAAATTAGAAAATAAAAAGATAATAGGACACATTAGATGCAGTCTGATATATGTTGAGGGCTTTTTTAGAAGTGTCTGTGGTTCTTAGATGCCAATCCTTTTAATGATGCCAATCCTTTTGATGCTTTTGGACAGTTAGGCATACATTCATTGAACCTTTTCCAATGAGTTGCATTGGTGACTGAAATTTTCAGATTTACCAGGGCCATATGTATTCAACTATTCTTCGTAAGGGTTTTATCCCCTGCATAGGAGATTAGCCGGTGTGGGACTTCATTAAAGTCAAATGCAACCCTTTTATTTGGGTTTTTGCATCTATCCTTTTGGCAACCCATATAACAGAGTGAATTGTTTCTGAGTTCACCCTAAAGGCTCCAAAATAATTGAAATTAATGGGAGAATAAGCTTAAGAAAGTATCTTATTAATAATGTATTTAAATAGATGGTCTCAGTATATTGTTCTCAGTCTTTCATTATATTTTGGATGCCCTATTCTAGATATACAATCAATTCATTATTCTTCTGTCCCCCCACAGTGGGCCCTACTAAGGAGTGGAAACCGAAGCCGACAAACTCAAGTCTTGTTCAAGGGTCATGGACAGCTGGTACATCTGAGGTTCCCACTTCAGCAAAAGCTAATGAGCAGACATTCCCCGTATCGAGTGTCCTTGATTCAAAAGAAGACACTACAAGAGTCCAGAAGAACCTAGAGGAGTTGCATGTTTCAGATGGTCAACATGTTATCATCCCAAATCATCTCCTTGTACCTGAAGCTGAAAAAGTTGGTTTTTGTTTTGGTAGTTTTGATGCAAGTTTTGATTTAAGCACAGGCTATAATAGTGCTCCAGAGAATGACAGGATGCGTACCCCACTTTCCGAAACTTCTGAGAGTGTTGAAGAAAGTGCAGAGGAGCCCTCAAGGTTTTTTTATGTCTTGTCTTTTACTGCTTTAGTGTTAACAGTGGGTAATTCTGTTTTTCCAAGGTGATAGATGTGTTTAATTCATTTTATATTTGGGGCTAGGAAGAACTTGAGATTCTTGTCTTGCCTTGTTATTGCGGAGATTGTGGGGTAAGAACCTGTAGGCTGTAGATGCTATAAAAAATAGGTTTATTATGTTGATTATATTTTTCCTTGTTGCCTCCTGAATTTTATATTTTGCCTTGGGCAAAGAGTTTTCTGTTTCTCTGTTTTCACTGGCAAGTATGAATTGCTCGTATCACAGATTGTTAACCATTATTACTAGTTATCAATTACAAAATGTTTACTATGATTATGGTAATGTTGTTATTAATCTATTGCTGAGTCTGCGGTGTCATGTTGGAGAAATATTCTGTACATCATTAGAACTGTTAGCTGGTGATGGGCAATAACCTTCCACAGAAAAAAAAAAAAAAAGTTGGGGGTTGATGAGCAGTTACATAATATGTGCACTGGGCAGTGGAGTGCTGGTCTGTATGGCTTTGTTCTTTTAACTGCTAGTTAGATGAACTATCCTATCCCTTGGACTGTGATAGTAATTTTGGGAATTAGTATACATTTCTTTTTTGGAAGTGGAAATCATGTAACAATCCCTCGTCGGATAGTTCTGATCAATTTCAGGCAAGGTCTTGATTTTACCATACAATAATTCTTTTTTCTAGACTAATGAGGCTGCGTAATCTAGCTAATAATAGATATTGGATTTCTTACCCTCCTTCCGAGAAAGTGCACTATGTAAATGATCATTGAAATATCATATCTTGTGAGAGTTTGAATTATATATTTTTGCAAACTTTCTGTATTTGCTTTTAAAATTTTTTTTGACCCATATAATTGGATTCAGCAGTCAAAATGCATTGTCAACTACTGAGGGAGGAGATTATCCGGATCAGCCCCCATCACCAAGAGATGTACCAGAAAATTTATCATCTGGGGAGGGTGACGTCTCATCCACTGTGGTCCCAGAGCATTGTGAACCCAAGCAAGAGAGTGCCATGCCACCTGGAAGCCATCAATATTCAATGGTTCATACTTCTCCTAGTTACAGTTTTGGTTTTATGCCGCCGATTGTTGGAAGCCAGCATGCACAATCTGAAAGCTCAGAGTCTCAGACACGTGATGTTTCTCGCTTGTCAAGCTTTGTTGTAAGTCTTTGATTCTCAAGTTCCTTCTGCTATTTGTTGTTCCAGCCAAAACTTGCTTAATGCTTCTCACTTGTGTATATATATATTTATACGCAACTTGTTCGTGGCGGGTTAATGAAAGGGTAATTGTTTCAATCAGCATGTATTGTTTTTCAACTTGTCTGAGAGTTTATTCAGTACGTATAGTTATGTTTTTGGATTTTAGTTTTTTAATTTTAACTACTAAAAGTGTTTGACTATCATAATTTTCTATGTATAGGTTCCGCAACCAATCGATCCAGCCAGCTATTATGCCCAATTTTATCGGTCTACCACTGATAGTGATGGTCGCATTTCACCCTTCCATTCACCTGGTGTTACAACCAAGTACAATGGGAATCTTGCATTGTTATATCCACAGACTTCTCTGTCTGCTCAAGAGGTTAGGACATGTCAACAGCCTATATAACTTTTTTTGTCACTGTAGGAAAATATTTAGAGATTCTTATCAATTCACATAAATATTAAGAGATTCATGGAAAATATCCATGTGTTGGATAAATTACGTTGGAGATGCTTGTTAGCATAGCTTTTTACGTCATGATATTTTTGTATGATTGCAAAGCCAGAAAGACATCGCATTGTGTTGCTGATGTCTTTTGGCGTACACGTGGAGCAATGGTTTTTGGGGAAAGGAAAATTTGACTGTTAAGTCAATAGGATTATCTATAGTTATGATATAATACATACATTTGTACTTTCTTCTTCTTTTTCTTCTTCTTCTTCAGAAAAAAAAAAAAAAGTCTCCATTTGGTGGAAAATTTACTCAGGAAATGTTAACTGAACTTGTTAATATTTCAATTCTCCTTGTAATCATTTACCAATCAGCCCAGTGACTTGGTTTTGATCTCTATTTATTGATATTCTTGCAAAATTAGTCCAGATGAGCTTTAGAATGCACAAAGAACTATTGCAGAGTGGTTCTCATTGTCAGTGAGCTAGCCAAACCAAGCTTTCCATGCAAAATAGCTTGTATATATGCAGAACAAGTCAGCTGACAACAAATATCTAAATGCACGAACCATTAATAAAGTAATTTGGAGTTCCGAATCTGGGAAGTGTATATATAGCTTAAGTATGAATGCTAATCTAGATAAGAGGTCTATGGATCATTTAGATGCTATTGACACACTGGGAACTCATCTATGCTATTATTAGAAGACAACACCTGAGTCTAGTCAGGGCCCATTAGATTACCCCTGTTCATGTGGATTAGCTTTTTAGTTTAATCACAATGGCAGTGTTGAAAATGATTACAGAATGCATGGTCATTGGGGGAAGTTCCAATAATTGGATAAAAATAGTGTATGACTGTCCTCGTTCCTTTCATGAGCTATCCAAGCTTACCTTATATGCTTACTGCACTTCTTTCTACATGCCAATCGAATGACTTTGTTCTTTACTTGCGTACTTGAGCCGTTCTGCAAAACTTCTTTCATGCAAACTTATCCACGGCCACAGAACATTTCTCTCAGAATACATATGTTTTTCATCATCTGCGTGCCCGTGGCAACACTTGTGCATATGCAAAGAAGATGGGCATGCTCAATTGTATCATACATAGCTTGTTGACAATGGTTGTGAACTTGTTGGGTCTGTTTGTCAACATTAAGAGTTTGACTTAAAATTGGTCTAAATTCAACGCTTTGTAAATGATGGTCTCCATAATATGTTGTTCCATGCACCTATTCACTGATTGGAGCAGATAGCAAAGTGCTATTGTTCACATCACATTTGCAATTTAACTAAGCTTTGGGATGGGTAGTGTTTACCAAACCTTTTAAGATTTTTGAGGAATGCTACGGCATTCTTTTTGTTGAGAATTTCCTTTCCTTTTGCTTCACTATCACTTTTAAGGGTGCTCCTATTATTTTATACTTCAGGGTGCTTTGTTTTCATAAATTTGAATAAGTTTTGCCGACATTGAGTAGGTATGCCCTGTCAGTATGCATGAAGAATCTGTGACTGTAATTTGCTTTGAGCAATTGCATTTTTTTCTGTAATAAAAAGCGTCTGGTGGGAATCATTTGGTTTCTCTAGAAGCTGTTATGCTATGTTATGTGCATGCTTTTTCTTAAAATGTGGCGACGAGGAAAGGGATTTGCTCTAATTTTGTTGGTTTCTATTTAGTTTCTAAGAGATTTTTACTTACTAAATGTGTACTTTTGCATGCTTCCTTTTTATGTTTCTTAGACATTTATCTATTAATATCCTTTTTCACGTCTTATGCTTAAATGTTTGATTGCAGGGTGGGAACTCTGTGTTTTTGTCAACAGCAGGTCCAACCCCACTTGTGACTCAAGCTGCTGGACTCATGCAGAGCTCAATTCCTGTAACTCAGCAACCAGTCCCTGTCATTCGACAACCTACTGGAATGACTATACCTCATTACTCTCCAAACTACATTCCATATGGTCACTATTTCTCACCTTTCTATGTTCCCCCTCCAGCTCTTCATCAAATTTTGAGCCACGGTGCATTCCCCCAGCTACCCGAGGCTGGCAGCATATATCCCGCACCACCTGGAGCTACTGCTAAGTATCCACTTTCACAAGTCAAAGTGGGAACTAATACAGGAAACTCGACTCATGTTGGAGTGGTTGGCAATTATGGACCATATGGCTCCTCCCCTGCTAGCTATAATCCTAGTTCTGCATCAACAGCTGGAAACTCAACTGCCAATGAGGATCTCACCACGCCCCAATTCAAGGAAAGCAATGTCTATGTTACAGGGCAGCAGGTTTTTTTTTTTAGTTTTGCACCGCTTGATTTAAGTGTTTTTTTTTAATTAATAAATTTTGTCTTGGTATTGAAAACTGAATGTTTTTAAGGTTCATTTTAGACAGTAAGGGTTGACTTTTTAGTTTAACTTTGATGGCATGATAAAATAAAACCATAGTTTAATAGTCAAAATTTAGCTTTGTACATCCATTTAGCAGTGCAGTGTTAGAAACTTTGATGTTACTCCTGGTAGGCTAATATTTTAAGCCTTTTTGAAGCAAAAAGGTAAAAAGAGGAGAAAATGAGTTACCGCAGATTTATGTTCATATATGTCTGTATGTTACCGTTTTAATTTGCCCCTAAATTGTAAAACTACAAGATATATTTATCATAGTTCCCCCCCCCCCTTCCTTTTTGCTGGTAGACTGAAGGTTCAGCAGTGTGGATTGCTGCACCGGGCGGAGACATTCCTGGCTTGCAGGCTAGTTCATTCTACAGTATTCCGGCTCAGGGTCAAGTGACTTTCGCCCCTACACAGGCCAGCCACGGCACCTTCACTGGTATGTATCACCCTGCACATGCAGTTTCAGCAACAACAGTTCACCCTCTTCTACATCAGTCTCAGACCATGGCTGCAGCTGTTGATGTTGTGGGACCTACAGCCAATGTCTACCAGCAGCCTCAGCATTCACAAATTAACTGGCCCAATAACTACTGAAGGAGTTACTTTTCTTTCTGTAAACCAGCATAACAAGAACTGCAGAGCCCAGTGTTGAGGTAAATGGGTGGTTCCAACAAGTTCGAAAAGGATTAAAACATGAAGAGGTACAGGATTGGCCAAAAATTTCATGTAAATCTATAGAGGGATACTGGAAAATAAAAAATGGCCAATAGTTTTGACTGCTTGGGTGGAGCATATTGAAGTTGAAATCCCACTGTAACTGATATTGACCATTTTAAGTTAGTTGAAGCGGGCATAGGCAGGTCTTCCCTTTCTTGCTGCCATATGTGGTTTTACAGCAAGTGTTTGCATAACTTCCAAACTTCAATGGAGTTACATACGAGCACGGAGAATCTTTTCTTCTTTTTTCCTTTATTTTCCTGCTCTTCACCCTCCCCATTTGATAGAGGTTTTTATAGAACTCTGGAACGTAAGAATAGTTTTTTTAGGTGACTTCTCCTATTCTGATTTGTACCTGTAAAGTGATTTTTTATGGTAAGAAAGGATGTAAACTGTTGTAATTCGTTTTGGTATAAGCGAAAGCACTGTTTAATTGTTCCACTTGATATTTATGCGCAATTGGTATTGGGGAAAAATATGGAGAAACGCTTAAAGTTCTTTACTTTGGAGTCATATAATCCTTGTAGCAGACCATGGAATATTTTTATTACTCGTGGATCGTAAATTCCTCCTGATCCCAGAAAAATCAGTATCATTTCCATCCTTTTTAGCTCTTTGAAATTGTAAAAGATGTGATGTGTAGGAAACATGAAATCAACCCGTTTGGTTCTCTTATCCGGCCTTTCCAGGTGTGAAGTCCCTCGAAATTGTGTATGTTTAAAATTTGTCTGATCTACAGGGAAGGAACTGGGAAGCAATCACCGAGATGGGACTCCTATTCTGCCGATTGCAAACCTGTATCCAAAAAGCAAACCGACAAAAGTCATGGTCTGGTTCAGATTTGTGCTTAGTTTATCCGCTCGGTCATTGTCCTATGATTATTTATTTTATCTATTTCTGCGTCACAAGCTCTTGAATTCATCGACCTTTTGACCTATAAATTATATATGTTCATCTTGCTATCTACTCCAGCTGCAGTAATAAAATTGCCATTTCAGCATGATCCTGAAGCTGTTCGGGTCCCGGAAGGTTAAGCTGCCGGCAGCATCCCGGTGGCCAACCCCAGCTCCGATGGCCCCTGAGGACGAGTTGAGGTCATCGGCCCTGAAGATCATTCATGCAGGCGGGCGCGTTGAGAATTACTACATGGCCGTCCCTGCAACCAGAATTTTGGACAAGTACCCTTCTTTCGTACTTGCTCGGCCTGACGTTTTCCGGCGGCCATGGGAGGCGGTGGTCCGGCCTGGCGAGATCCTCATCCCCGGTCAGAAGTTCTTCGTGGTTCCCCGTTGTACGCTGAAGAAGCTCCGGCGAAGAATCCGGAAGCCCGGGGGAGAGAGCTCCACCAATTCCTCCTCCTTTGTCCCACAACAA
>QLOD02000013.1:23357767-23387542 GCA_003260245.2 Sideroxylon spinosum | reverse complement strand
CTTTTCAAAATGCCACTGGCGTAATTAATGGCCTCCCTGTGGCAGAGATTGGACGGGAAAGTCTTTAGTCTAAGCAGCATCTAAGGATGAATTGGAAGCCTATCCTACAGCCCATCAATAAGGAGTTCGATAATTATTCTCAATGTTGAAGAACCCATCGACCTAACTCAACCCTGAAAACCATTTGCAAGATGAGGGTTGCCCGAGGCTTTAAATGGAAAATACAACCTTCATATCAAGGTGATGTAAGATTTTGCTCACACGCAGAGTGTGGAGTTAAGCGAGGCAAGGTTGTGCAATATAATCGAATGACTTCGTTTACACTCAATGTGCATATTGTGTGTCTCATATTCATATATGAAGAGCAAATGAAATGAAGTAAGAAGGAGAGCAATAATGGTGTTGGGATTTAGTATGGAGCCCTTTTTTTCGCATATGGATGATCCGGATGATGACTCGATCCGAAATAATGTTGCGTGGTTTCTTTTGGGATTTTTATGAGGCATAGTCCATGGAGCGGAGGCATGGGCCAATAGGCTCAAGCCGCAGGTTCCGGGGGCATTGCCCCTGGAGAAAATTTTTGGGAGTCTTTTATGAATTATTTTAGGGTCCAGTTATTTTGGTAGGGTTAAGATATATATAATGGTTTCTTTTCTTCAAAATAGTGAAAACTCTCTGCAACTTCGAGGACATAGGCACGATTGGCCGAATCACGTAAATCTTGTGTTTTTACTTTCGTTGGATTTATTTTTCTTGTTTTCTATTGATTGATTGCGTTCCTATCAAGTGTATCAGAGCTAGGTTGATTGTGATCTACAGAGAGCGATGGCCGGAGAAGAAGGAAAAATTGCTGGAATCGAGAAGTTCGATGGCACAGATTTTGGGTACTGGAGGATGCAGATCGAGGACTATCTTTACGGGAAGAAATTACATCTTCCGTTGTTTGGTGAGAAGCCTAAAGAGTTGAGTGATGAAGACTGGAAACTTCTTGACAGACAGGTTTTGGGAGTTGTTTGTCTAATGCTGTCGAGATCAATTGCCCACAACGTGATCAAAGAGAAGACCACGAAGGATTTGATCGACGCTCTATCTGGGATGTTTAGAAGTCGTCGGCAAACAATAAGGTGCATCTGATGAAGAAGTTGTTCAATTTGAAGATGAGTGAAGGTAAGGCTGTCTATCAACATCTGAACGAATTCAATAGTATTACAAATCAGTTGTCTTCTGTATCTACTGAGTTTGAGGATGAAGTTCGGGCGTTGATATTACTGGCTTCACTACCGAATAGTTGGGAGGCCATGAGCACAGCAGTAAGTAATTCTGCAGGGAAAGCGAAACTAAAGTATGATGATATTCGTGACTTAATCTTGGCCGAGGAGGTGCGCAGAGGTGATTCTGGTGAATACTCAGGTTCGGGTTCTGTCTTAAATGTTGATAATCGGGGTAGAAGTAACAGAAGAGATGATGAAAATACTTCGAACAGAGGAAGATCGAAATCCAAAAGAAGAGGCAAAAGTAAGCCACGTAATGGACCACGAGGAGTCTGTTGGAACTGCAACAAGCCTGACCACTTCAGCAGGGATTGCAAAGCACCAAAGAAAAAAAAAAAATCAGTCGGCGAATGTTGTGACTGAGTCGGTTGATGATGCGTTACTTCTTGCAGTATATAGTCCATTTGATGATTGGGTGCTGGATTCGGGTGCTTCATTCCACACCACATCACATTAAGGTATTCTGAAAAATTATGTTGCTGAAAGTCTTGACAAAGTATACTTGGCAGATGGACAATCTCTAGATGTTGTCGGTCAAGGAGATGCAACTATTAAGTTACCAAATGGATCGGTTTGGACACTACAGAAGGTTAGACATATTCCGCAATTGAAAAAAGCCTTAATATCTATTGGGCAGCTTGATGACAGTGGGCATTCTATATACTTTGCGGCTGGTGAATGGAAGGTCACAAGAGGAGCCATGGTGATAGTTTGAGGCAAAAAGAGAGATACATTGTATTTAACTGTAGACCCGAAGAACAAGGTTGCTATAGCAGAATTGAAGGATGATTCAAGACTTTGGCACTGCAGACTTGGACATATGAGTCACAAAGGGATGAATGAACTTCTGTCGAAGGGTAAGTTGTTAGATTTGAAATCAGTGAATTTTGACATGTGTGAGAGCTGTATTATGGGGAAGCAGAGGAAGCTCAGTTTCTTGACAGGAAACAGAGCACTGAGGTTGAGCAGGTTGGAACTGGTACACAGAGATTTGTGGGGTCCTTCTCCAGTAGCATCTCTCGGAGGCTCTCGATACTATATCATCTTTATTGACGACTTTAGCAGAAAGGTATGGGTTTATTTCTTGAAAAGTAAATCTGATTCATTTGATGTATTCAAAAGATGGAAGGCCAGGGTTGAGAATGAAACAGATTTGAAGCTGAAATGTCTGAGGTCTGACAATGGCGGAGAATACATTAATGGAGGATTCAGGGAGTACTGTGCAACAAACGGTATCAGAATGGAAAGACCATTCCAAGAACACCTCAACAAAACGGTGTTGCTGAGCGGATGAATAGAACCATTAATGAGCGCGCTAGAAGTATGCGGCTACATGCTGGGCTACCTAAGGTTTTTTGGACAGATGCAGTCAATACCGCAGTGTATCTGCTAAACCGTGGTCCATCAGTTCCTTTGGGAAAACATCTTCCGGAGGAAGTCTGGAGTGGAAAGGAAGTAAAGCTCTCTCATTTGAGAGTGTTCGGCTGTGTTTCATATGTACATGTTGATTCTAATGATCGTAGCAAGCTTGATAGTAAGGCGAGAAAGTGTTTCTTCATTGGTTATGGAGATGAACAGTTCGGCTACAAATTTTGGGATGATCAAAATCGGAAGATCATTAGTAGCAAGAATGTGATTTTTTACGAGAAAGTGTTGTACAAAGACAGATCCAGTGTTGATAAAGTTTCAGATGAAGCAGTACTGCGAGAGCATGAATTTGTCAGTCTAGATATTGCGGAGTGCAACTCAGAAGAGCAGCCGACTACAAGTATTCCTGCAGGTCCGCAAGAAGATTCAGAACCAAGTATTCCTCCTATTGCATTACGTAAGCCCTCTAGGTTTGTCAGAGCTCCTGAGCGCTATTCGCCTTTTTTGAATAATATTTTGATGACTGATGGTGGGAAGCCACAGAGTTATAGAGAAACTTTGCACAATGAAAATTCCAGCAAGTGGGAGTTAGCAATGAAAGATGAGATGGATTCCCTGACAGGAAATGAAACATGGAAATTAACTGAATTGCTCGAAGGTAAGAAAGTACTGCACAAAAAGTGGGTATATCGTGTGAAGAATGAGCATGATGGTAGTCAACAGTATAAGGCCAGACTTGTGATTAAGGGTTATCAACAGAAATATGGTATAGACTACTCTGAAATTTTCTCTCCAATAGTAAAACATACGACAATCAGAATGGTGTTGGGAATGGTGGCTGGTGAGAACTTGCATCTTTAGCAGTTAGATGTAAAGACAGCGTTTCTCCATGGAGATTTGGAGGAAGAAATCTACATGCATCAACCAGAGGGATTCACAGTGCAAGGGAAAGAAAATCTAGTGTGCAGGCTGAAGAAGAGCTTGTATGGTTTGAAGCAGGCTCCAAGACAGTGGTATAAAATGTTTGATAGCTTCATGGGTAGTTCTGGGTACACTAGAAGCGAGAAAGATCACTGTTGTTACTTTAAACATTTTTGACAACTCCTACATTATTCTCTTGTTGTACGTGGATGATATGCTCATCGTAGGATCAAGCATTGAGGAGATTGAAAATTTAAAAAGTCAGTTGTCAAGTCAGTTTGTAATGAAGGATTTGGGCAATGCAAAACAAATCCTTTGGATGAGAATTACCAGAAATAGGGCCAAAGGAACCTTGAAGCTTTCACAAGCAGAGTATGTGAAAAAGGTTCTTGAGAGGATCAATATGAAGGATGCTAAACCTGTGAGCACTCCGTTGGCAAATCACTTCAGATTGAGTAGAGATCAGTCACTGAAGACAGATGAGGAGCGTGAGTATATGAGTAAGGTTCCTTATGCCTCAGCTACTGGTTTTCTTATGTATACTATGGTTTGTACGAGACCAAACATTGCCCATGCAGTAGGAGTTGTGAGTAGATATATTAGCAATCCAGGAAGACAGCATTGGGAGGCCGTGAAGTGGATTTTGAGATACTTGAGAAGCACCTTAGAGAATTGTCTATGTTTCAGTAGTAGTGACTTGAAGTTGGAAGGCTTTGTAGATGCTGACTTAGCTGGTGACATTGATGGAAGAAAAAGCACAACAAGTTTTGTGTTTACTTTGGGTGGTACAGCGATTTCATGGGGTTCAAACTTACAGAAAGTTGTGGCCCTTTCAACTATAGAAGCTGAATACGTTGCTATGACAGAAGCAGCAAAAGAGATGGTTTGGTTGCAAACTATTTTAGAAGAATTGAATAAGGGATGTGAAAAAGGTACTCTTTACAGTGACAGCCAGAGTGGAATTTTCCTTGCCAAGAATGCCGTTTTTCACTCCAGAACCAAACATATTCAGCCGAAGTATCACTTCATTCGACACCTTGCTAGTGAAGGAGAGTTGAAACTTGAGAAGATTTGTGGAAGTGAGAATCCAGCAGACATGTTGACAAAGATTGTCACAATTGACAAACTGAAGCTGTGCATAGCTTCAGTTGGTCTTCTAGTTTGAATACAAGTGACTTGAGTTGTAGAGATGGTGATTTACTGTGTTTGGAGTCAGATCGCTTTGGTACTTGTGAAAAAAAAAACAGTCTCCAAGTGAGAGATCATTGGGATTTAGTATGGAGCCCGCTTTTTTCGCATGTGGGTGATTCGGATGATGATCCGACCCGAAATAATGTTGCATGGTTTCTTTTGGAATTTTTTCTAAGGCTTAGTCCATGGAGTGGAGGCTTGGGAAGATAGGCCCAAGCCGTAGGGTCCGGGGGCATCGCCCCCAGGGAAAATTTTTGGGAGCCTTTTATGAATTATTTTAGGGTCCAGTTGTTTTTGTAAGATTAAGATATATATAGTGGTTGAAAACCCTACAGCGCCACGATGTAATTCTTTTCTTCAAAATAGTGAAAATTCTCTGCAACTCCGAGGACGTAGGTCCGATTGGCCGAACCTCGTAAATCTTGTATTTTTACTTTCGTTTGATTTATTTTTCTTGTTCTCTATCGATTGATTGCGTTCCTATCAAATGGAATAACAGGGGGATATGCAGATTAAATAATTGAACCCTGGATAATTCATCTGCAAGAAGAGATCCAATTATCCAAATTCCATTACCAGCAATATTGATCTCATATTGAAGAGAGATTTCCATACAATACAAATTTATGCACAATATTTCGAAGAATTCCTGGAAAGAGGACCAATTATATCAATCTACATAAATTGTTCAGCCACCCAAGCTTCATATATAATTCATAGAGTAACGGGAAAAATAAAATCAAATGTAGAGATCTAAGCCTAACTAAGCCTCTGAAACAAGATAGTACCACATATCGTCAGATTAGGGTAATAAAAAGCACCAAATAACAAAGATGGTTAACAAAAGGGAGAAAATTGTGTACTTCAATTACATGATTTCAAGAGAGAGAAAAAAAAAAAAAAAAAAACCCACTTTACAAATAGAGTAAGAAAAAAAGAAAAAAAAAAAGAAAAAGGTGACTGAAAATAGAGAACTAATTCAGATCATGCTCCTCAGCCATTGAAAAACACGTAAATGCACCACCAAGAGATATTTTTGAACAAGAAAAAAAATACAAAGAACAAATGGGAGAGAGAGTTACCAGGTTAAACTGCAAAGATCGAGCTTAAACTAGCAATGATTTACAAAAAGGCTACAAAAAAAAAGGAAAAAAAATCAGAGAGGGCGATTCATTGAATCCCAAGAAGGGTGTTTTTGGACTGTAAAGATGGCGAAGATGATGATGACGACCTTCTTCACACCGCAACCCGCCTTATTTTTATACTGTCTCTGACCCACCGAGCCACTGGCTATTTATATGGGGTACCTTAACTCTTGTTTCTTAACCACGGTTACTTTCTATCACCTTCTTGTTTTCTTCCTTAACTATGGTTACATATTTTTCTTTTTTACTTAATTAACTAAAAACAATTTATTAACTCAAATTTGTTTTTATTAGTTTCCATTATTCAGAGCCCATTTGATAATATTTTATTTTTTATTTATATTTAGCTATTTTTATGTTAGTTATCATTTTTTTTGAAACAACGATAAAAAAATATACTTCGTAACGCAATTTTATTTACAATAAAATATTTAATTTAATTAAATTTCTTATAAAAATGTTTAAATCTAATTAAATATATTTAAATTAATTAATTTAATCTTAAAAAATATTCATTTTTAATAATATTTCATTTTAATAAATTATATTAAGATTAATTTAATTGATAAAATATTTTAAGAACATAAATCATTCTAAGAGGTAATTTTACTTATTAAAAAGTTTATTTAATAAAATAAATAATTTTAATAATATATTATTTTTGCAGTAATATTAATTTTAATAAAATAAATAATACTATAATGTAATTATTATTTATTAAAAATAATTTTAATATAATAAAATAAACCATTTTAATAATAAATTATTATTTAAATATAGTTTATTTAATTTTTATAAAATAAATATCTCAATATTTAATTATTTTCAATCAAAAATAATTTTAGTTTAATAAAATATTTAAATAAAGTAATACGTTCTAATATGATGCAATAAAAATAAAAAAAAGTATTAAAATTGATAAAATATTTATAAAAGAAAAAAATGGGAGTAAGAACATGAATTTTCTATTTACTTTTTCATGTTTAAGTTTTTATTTTTTGACAACAAAAAAATAAAAACAGATTTATCACATAAGTTTTTATTGCCAATTTTAAAAAATTTATAAATATAAACAAAAATAATAAATATAAATGTTACCAAAATGATGCCTTAATTCTTTTGCTTTTTCATTAATTAATTATAATGACTAAATTATTTTTTTTTGTAAGTTATTAGTATAAAATTAATGAGCTTTTTTTGTTTGTTAACAATTTTACTTTAGCAAACTCAATAAATATATTATCCAGGATGTATTTGAAGTGATAAAAAGTGATATAAAAATGAGATAAAATGTAGATTTGTAATATGTGCAGTGAGATAAAAAGTATATGAGTTTAAAAAATTTTAAAGATCTTTGGAGTTAAAATAGATACCAAACGTACCCTTAGTGAGTTAGGCTTGGATAAGGTTTAGGTATTAGTACGTCGGTTTAATCTTGAGTTGATCTAAATTTGGACAATTGTAACACCTCAAAACAAAATTAGCAATAATATAAGATTATTCTAGATTTTATTCAAAAAATTTTAAATTCAATTTACGAGTAATGAATTAATATTATTTGGACTTGGGCTGGAAATTTATTGAAATCCTATTTTTGGCTTGGAGCCACTTTAGTTTGAAAATTGACCAAAATTTTTTACTATAACCTAATTTCTATTTGAATCATTTTACCCATTATGTCACACATAAAACTTCATCTTGGCTTCCACCAAGTGACACAAAAGGAGAGTTACAAAAAGGAGGAGGATATTGGAAAGAAAAAGAAAGAAGAGAAGAAGAAGAAGAAAGAGAAAATAAAGCTGAATTTGTACAGTATAGCGTTAATGAAGTTGGAAATTTAAAAATCTTCAACAAGGTAGGTGATCTACTCCAGCACCATAGATAAACTGGGAACAAGAATTTTCAAGCATGCTTATTTAGGAAATGAAATTTCGGACACATGCATTTGTTTTACAATACTTTGGTAATAAATGCATGTATGTGTATGTATATATAGGACTGTGTGTGTATATATTTGCATATTCTGGTGATCCTCCTAATTTCTTGAAGATTTTTTATTTTAATCTAAATTACTGAGTTACATATTTGGGTAAGCGCTTTATGTGCGATTCTTGAGGCTTATACATGAATCATAAGCTTTTGTTATACCGGATGAAGCCATAAATAATGGAAATTTGTAACATAACAAGAACTATATGAATCGTCGTACCCAAAATCATAGCCTGGAACACTATTGTAGGCATGCCTGTTCAAATGACACCTTGACTTAATCTCATGTAAGCATACCTCCTATCTTTTCATGCCCATGTTAAGTCCATGTCTAACTTGGATGTCGTGCACACACTCATGTCCTTTCTCACTTCGCTCACACGACTACTCTCTTGTGCACATACTTCCAATTCATGTTTTAATTATTTTACTATTAACTAGAGTGTATTGCTTGTTTAGTTGATTTATTGGTATATTGTACATGGAATTGTGATAAATTTCTGCTTTAAATATATATGATCCATGCTAAAAACATATAATCTAATTCCAAGAGATCGGATTGAATCGATATGCATGTTTAATGCTTTAATTCATAGTTACCGAGATTACTGTTTTATTTATGATCAATTGAGAATGGGTGAACTTCAACATAATTGTTGAAATAAAAAAATAAAAGATAAGAAAAATAAAAGAATTGGAGAGAGAATATAATATCTATATCTTGTCATACATATTATAAAAAAAAAAAAAGAAGAGACCTTTAAATAGGCTTACAATAAGAGATATGTATAGTAATGATCTACGTACTAAAATAAAGATAACTACTAACTAAATACTAGAATATAGAATATTATAATATAGGTAATATATATAAATTATGCATCATAACCTAATATGTTCCCTCAAACTCAATATGGTAAAGCAACTTGAGTTTGGAAGTAAGAGATTTCTAAAAAATAGCTGAATTGGATAATAGAATAAGACATGAGTGTAGAATCTAGAGTTATGTAAATGCTGATAAGGACGAAATTTTAACAAAGAGTTCTTGAAGAAATTTTACTGCCATTGGTATGATTAGTTTTTGGATTGGAGATCGAAAAATAACCAAACAAAATATGCGGTGTACGAAGATGGAACAAGAAAGAAAAAACTAAACAATGTCAGGAGAAAAATAGCAGCACCTTATTCTCAGAGTTAATGGCCAATAAGAAAATAAGAAAATATTGTGAATAAAATGAACCATATAATGTTGAGATGTTATCTTAAATAAAAAGTAAACTGAGACAGTGAAATACAAAAAAATAGAGGTTAGGATCGAAACAAGAAGGCTTAGAAAACCTTAATAATCGGTTCAGAATGCGAAAGAAAAGATTTTGCAGTCATTGTGATCGTGTTATGAGAGAGTAAAGCTCTAAAAAGAAAAAAAAAATCAGAGAAATAAAAAAATACAATGTACAGCTCTGATACCATATTGAAATAGAAAAAAATTAAAGACAAGAAATAAGGTTGGAAAGAGAAAATATAATATTTACATCTTATCATAAATATTATAAAAGTAAAGAAGATGCCTTTGAATCGGTATATAATGGGAAGTGTGTATAGTAATGATTTACATACCAAAATAAAGAGAACTACTTATTAAATACTAAAATATAGAATACACTAAAGTAGGTATTATATATAAATAATATATCATAACTTAATATAAAATATTCTAACAATAATGAATAACCTAACCATTGTCGAAGTAATTATAATGGGTAAACTAAAGATAATAAATGGATTGAGGTAGAATCTCATGGTTGAGCATGAGTTGCATATAATTGGATATTTGGCATGTGTGCCTTTGATTTTGGAAAAGAATAATTGATAGACATTTGTAACTTAACTATAGATGCGAACCTTGGATACTTGAAAGCTAGTGTCTTAGTTACTAGTCTGACTCGACCAGTTAGAAATTGACCATGACGACGTATTTTAGTATAGTAGATTGATAGTACACTAATAGATGGAACTTGAAAACTTACTATTTGATGTGATAGACCAACTGTACACACTTGCAAAAAAGAGTTTGGAGAGTTATTATTTCTTAAGATTAGGAGTAGATAGAGGTATAAGATTAAGTTGGATAACACAATATGATATATATATATATATATATATAAAAGTACACAAGATAATATTGAATAATGCAAAAACTGGACTTTGGAACTTGTGAATTTACATTTTTATTTTATTTTATATGGTTTCTTATGAATATATGTTTCTCAACCATATAGATATGTAGCACATCATGATTCACCCCACCACATGATATGATATATGCATAACATATAAGCACTTGGGGACATAATGACCCGTGCTTTAATTATTGTTATTTTATTTATTTTAGTTTGGATTTAAATATGTTACTTTGATGTGTCGTAGGTTTAGTTGATGCTTAAGTTGACGTGTTTACTCGATATCCAACAAGCCTGTCAATGGGGTGGATCTGAATCTGACTAAGACCAAATATGATAGATCCAGATCCAATTATAATGGACCAAATATGATAGATTCAGATCCAATTATAATGGATCTGATCAAGATCCAAAAGTAATCGGATCCAATTTTAAGATCCAGTCTACATCCATATATTTGGAGGATCTAACCTGTTTGGAAAAATAATTTTTTTAAATTATTATTTCGTAAAAATAAAAATATATTTTATTCCAAATATATTATATGTTATATATATACACCGTAATAAACTCCATAAACTCCAACAGTAATAATAGGTAACTGCACGGCTCACTTGGCACCCTTCTTTGTAGCGGCCTTGGTGGCTCCACTAGGATCAATACTCTTGGTGATGCCAATAGTCACAGTCTGCCTCATGTCTCTAACAGCAAAACATCTAAGGATATTTAAGAAACATCATTAGAGCCTCTTCTCATCAAATTCTTAGGAAAACTACCACAACCTCTACCTCAATCGAAAATGCAGCGTAGAAAATTGAATTTGATCACGAACCACAAAGAACTCTGACTTCAAAGAATGAGAAATTCTTACGCTGCTCCAAACCAAATGTATAATAGAAAACGAATAAAAAACACACTTTCATTTGATCTCAAACTAGTTCTTAAAATGGAAGAATCAATTCTTGGAAAGAATGAACAATTTATTTGCAGAAAATAGCAAGGGTTTTAAGATCTGTAAAAACGCCAACGTTGAGAGATGCTTTGTACTCTCTTTCACTCTCTCTAATATAGATAGAGAGGTTTCTCTCTCTAGGATTTGCCCTCCTCAAGAGAAGGAGACTGCATGTTGGAGTTGCCCACCCCTGTTTGAAAGAAGTTAGATAGAGAGAGAGAAGTGCATTTGGAGCAACTTCAATATATACATATGTGTGTTTATGCCTCATACTTATATATATATATAGTAAAGTAAAAATAGTTAGAATGATGATTTTATTATTTGTAAATTTTTTTATTTTTAAATATTTTATTTTTAAAAATAATGGGTCTGGCATATCATCTGGATCCAAATATATTAATTTTTGAATCCAATAAATCTAGATTAGTTGGGTCATGGATTTAATTAATCAGATCTAGTCTAACATTATTGGATTTGGTCCAGGTCAGATCTGGACCAAATCCAACCCTTTGACAAGCCTAGTGTCCGGTCTAGAGTTGCTCTATCTGATTTTGGAAATTAGTTTTAAAACTTTCCCTCTGCTGTGTGTAGGCTTGCTATGCTCACCTACACATGGATTGGTCACGGTGGTGGCATGTGTACAACACATTCTCTCATGTATGCATGACCCAACCTAGTTTTATGAGTCTACACTTCTTATTTTCTAAAAAACATGGTGTATTTTTGGATGTTGGTTCATCCAGTGGTTTCTTTCTTGCCATGATACCTATACTACCCTATCCTACTCTCACTTTAATGTCTATCTCTTTCCTTTTTATTTCCTTGGGTTTGATGAGTGTGTGTATATATAGGTTGTGTGTATTTGTTGTGAGTTTTCCTTCCAAAAATTATTTAAAGTGAGATAAGAGTTAGAGGTCTAAGGAGGGTTAGTTGTGGAGCTTGATCTGGTAATTATGGTGAGGTGTAAGTTTTTGGAGTGTTAACTTAGGTAAATTGAGGAACTAATCCAAAATTTTGGTAATGGAAAAGTTGTATTTAGTTTGTGGGTTAAAGTCTTTCATAGTCATTCTTATATTTGTTTTTCTTCATCAATGGAACAACTACATGTAGGGAACTTTGGCTTTGATGAATGAATGTGATAATGCATACATAGTTTGATGTGTGAGGATGAATGGAACTATTATTTTTGAAAGAGATGATATGTATAGACATAGATATACATGGTTGTTGTTAAGGAAAATAGTGGTTTCAAAACCCAACATGATTAAATCTTTACACAATTTAGAGATTGATGTTCCAAATCCATCCAAAACCTTTTATATGATAAAAGACAAAATACATAAAATGTTGATGTACGTTTAAACTAGAGAGTGGAGACCTAAAATATAGGATGACGAATTGCACTTATAGGTCTTTAGCTATGCGCATTCCTAAAAAGAAAGAAAATCTAATGAAAGGCTAACAAAAGTTAAATCACCATCAAAGTCCAGCGGACCAACCAAAAATACTGTCAAAAGAAAAAAAAATTAAACTTTTCAAAGAGTATCATAAACGACTGCAACTTTATCTAGCAAAGGTCAAAGAGCCTATATGAAGGAATTAGTTGTAACAAAAATGAGAATCTATAATTATTGTACTATTACTATATTATTGTTATTCTTTTTATTTTCTATCTTATATATTCCATATTTTTTTATTTTATTATGTTTCAATTCTAAAGTTTGAAATCTAAACTCTAGGTCTACAAGTAGAATTTGTTCTGTAAAGAAGAAGCATAAAAAAAGAAAAAAAAAATCATTGAAGCATAAAAAAAGAAAAAAAAAATCATTCTCTTCTTTCTCTGTATCTGAATCATCTCTTTATTTCTTTTATGTAAGATAAGTTCAGTAATAAAAGTTTGAATATTTGAATATATATGTATATATATATATATAAGTAATATTTTGAGTATTTTAATAATATTAGTAAAAAATTTAAGTGTTCAGTATTCTAGATTAGAGCTCAAACAATCTTGATAGCATATTTGTAGAGCCTTTACTCTATGAAGGTATATTTTTTAATTACTAATAGAAACTATTACAATTATTTTTTCAATCTTAGTATGATTTTTATTTTTAATAGTTTTGCAACCATAACTGTCGCACCCCTACTTTAGGATACCTATTTAATTCGTTAAATAGAAGGGACACCTCTAAATCATATATCAATAATCACCATTTATATAAATAACATATTATCTGAAAACATAACTTATCAAATTTATAGTATAACTGTAAATAAAATACATAGAGAATTCACAATTACTTGAATATATACAAACTTATAATTTTTAAAACACATAAAACAAAGCATCAAAATGATACTATTGAAACTCTAGATTTATTCATAGAAATTCCAAATAATAAAATAGCATTGAAACAAGGAAATAAACGATTCAGGTTCTTCTCCAAACACTTGCAGTTACTCCTAAACTTAACCTAAAATACGTAAACTGTAGGTGTGAGTATCACACAATCAGTGAAGATACTAAACTTAAAGTAAAAGATAGTAAATATCCATAAAAAAATAAGGTACAATAATTACATAATCAAATATCTCACATATAAGCACCAATTAATTAAAATGATCATAACTGATAGTGATAAAAATACCCCCACATCCAATTCATCACCCCTTTTCATTTAATAGCCATCGTTATCATCATTAGGCTCCAACTAGTCATCTCATGACACATTTGAATGAAAATTAGTTTAAATAATAATACAATATGCGTTTAGTCCCATCTAGCCTATGAGTTGATATTTCAACTATGAATAGTGGCTTTAATTTAACATGTCCCATTAGTCCCATCTAACTTTATCATTTTTTTTTTTTTGCCTTATTTGGCCTCACTTTTTTTTTTTTTTTTAATTTTCTGGTTCCATCTGACCATTATGCAATGTAATTTTGATATACAATAATATTTTCTTTTCATCAAATAAAACCATTATTATCAGATTTATCATTCCACAAATAATCACAGATCACTACTAACACAAATAATTAATAAATAATCAGCATTCCTTATTAGCGTAAATAATTACCCACAAAAATAAATAAGTAAATAAAATTTAGGAATTTATTTTACTATCTTTTACCTATAAGTCTAATGCACCCACTTGGATAGCGAATATTCTAAAAAAGTCAAATTATTGGGGTGGTTGCTACTAATTATTCTCTAGTCTTTAGTTTAACCCAAACAAATTATACAAATCAGACATTAAATAGTTAAAATATATAATTCAAATTAATTAATAATATAAATTTAATAAATAGCCCAGAACCATTATACCCTCAATATATTTAATTTACTTAATCTTTAATAGAGTTAATTTTAAATTAACAAAATAAAACTACTTACATCAACAATTGGGCCAAAATCCTTAAATTTCCTCCCTAGGTAAGTTCCTCTTCCTACTATTTTTTTCTCTGATTTACCTTACTGTTTTTTTCGATTGTTCCTTACTATTTTTGTTCGTTCAAGTATTAGCTAAACGTGTATATATATAAATTGTCTAACCTTGCAGCAGCAAACTGCCTCCAACTTTAATCCTTTTTATTTATTTATTTTTTTTTTCCTTTAGTTTTCCACTTGGGCTTCTCACAATCCTGCCATCCACACCCATGTGCATGAACCTCGCAAAACAAAGCAAAGCAAGTTACCTTGCTAAGCTATGTCACCAACTCATTAGCTTGTACAAAACTAACTAATTAAATTTAATTTCTAATTATAACTAAGTGAATATGAAAAAGGCTATAGCAATATGCAAATTATCCAATTAAGATTAATAAAAATTTAAAATAATATCAAATTAACACAATTAAAATTTTTAAGCATAAAATAAAAAATTAAATTAAAAATACATTTCAAAAATAAAAATTCAAGATGTCACAATAACCATAGGGGGTGTAAGTTAACATAATCTAAAATATTAGGGGGTCTTGGTGAAATTAGTCCTTATAATTTTAGAGTTGGAAGTTCCACTAGAAAGATGAAAGGGTTTTGAGTTGGGGGATTTTTTAGAAAGGGATGCAATTGGGTTTATTTCAATAGAGAATAGTAAGAGTCCAAATAAAATTTTGCACATTTATAGACTTTTAATAGTAATATGAATATGAATATTAAGTGTATCAAAAGTATAAGACGAGATCTTTTCAATAAAATTGTATCATATTTTAGTATTCTTTGTACACCATTTAACTATTTAAATGACTTGGTGTGTTTATTTATATTTATCAAAAAAACTATTTAGTAATTGAGTGGTTACACTAAAGATAATAGCATAGCGGAAATAAAGATTGTCATTATTTTTATAATCCACATACTTGGCTAACATGCATATCTGTCTAAAAATGTCAATAGAATTTCAATTACATGATTTAAAAATGTTAAAATATTTAAAATTTATACCACTTTTGAGTATTAAATTGTTAATTCGAGTTCAAACCAAGTTCAAAATTAATTTAATTACGAATTGTATTGAAGTTTCATTTGATTTTGTAGTAAATATATTTAGAACAAATTTTTAATAGGATTAAACATGAACCAAACTTCAACTACTTGTTCGTTTAGCTCTGGTTACAAGATATATATTACAAATATAATGAAAAAGTAGACAACACATATTTTTCATTTGTAGTAAAGTCCATACAGGTGCTAATGAGTTGTGCCAACATGCCAATATGGTACAATATAGCACGTTTATAAAATGTGTTTGAGGTTTAGGTCAACATGATCCATTATAGTAGAATTGTGTTAGGTACAACCTATAAAATACGCAATTGTGTCAAGATGTTAGTCCCAAAAGGATTGGAAAGGAGGAGGCCCCATGACATCTAAGTGTATCATTAGATTGAAATTTAACTGTCTAAATTTATTTAAGTATCTTTTTAATTGAAAATATATAAAAAAAAATTTAAACGTGTTTAAATCGTTAAATTTTAATTCAATGGTTAAGAAATTGGAGGTCATAGAACTGACTTCAAACTCGATATCAGCCCCCTAAAATCCAAAGAATTGGTGTGGCATATCACACTTAAGAATGGGGATATGTTAGGGTTGGGTGAGATTGCTTTTCCCATAATCAACTACAATAAAAATATATGTATACCTATACCTAATGGGCGATTTAAATCAATTACCATCTTCGAGATCAACTGATAATCGGGTACTTGAGTTATACAATACAAAAACATTAATACTATCCTTCAATTGTGGAATTTATTCAATAAAAATATAATATACGATATAAATATATTCACTGTTCCAAATGCCTCGTACATTAATAACAAACATGGATAAAGTTTATATTTAGTATAAAGAAAAAGAAACGAAGACAAGTATCTACTGGATATACTATATTTATTACCCCGAACTTAATAATGGATTTTTATTTTTATTCTCAAATTCAATAATTACTTGGCAATTTAAAAAATCTCGCCCCTATCAGGTCGGGGCAACGCAGATACCCTATGGGACAGGAAAAAATTAAAAAAAGAAAATTTAATTAGTCTATAATAGATTTATTCTCAGTTAAAAGTAGACATAAAAAATTCTAATACATGTATTTTTAGTTAAAACAAAAAGTAAAATTTTAAAAAGTAATTTTAAAATTATTTCATAAAATTAACCAAGTAACATATAGAGCTTGAGAAATTTCAATTAGGGATGTCAAAGTTATTCGTACTCATCGGATAGCCATTTTACCCGTCCCTATTTCAAAAGAGTACGAAGATACTAATAATGAGGACGAGGATAAGTATATAGCTTTTAAAGTGTTTTTCGGGGACAAAAATGTGAACGGATATGACAGTCGTTACTCTGTCCTGTACCTATTTAAATATAAATTTTATATTTTTATTTTAATATTTACTATATATCTAATAATATATGGGTGACCCTGTTTGTACTCCAAATGACTTCTTGCACTTCACTTTATTTTTTCATTGAACAAAATCACATAATCATCCATATTTCAGTTCACATATATTTTGGATACTTATAATGTTATAAAAACTCTTAAACTCTATCCAAAAGATATTTATAATGTCAAAAAAACCTTTATCTTATAATAATTATTTTTAAAATATATACAGAAGGCAACATATTAATTTGTTTTTAGATATTTTGATAAGTACACAAACAATTAAATCTATATTCTTTTAAATTCACTGATGCATATAAATTACCTTATTATGGGAAAATTTTTAATTCTAGATTTTTTTTAAAAATATGTGTTATTATAAAAAATTAAATTAAATTAAGATTTCAATGGAAAAATACTTATAATTTATTTGATAAATCTGTCTGCATATTTAAAAGTTAATTTTTTAATTCATTGATTTCCAAAATTAGATATTTTTGGACTTTATTTTTTTTTCTCTAAAGATGAATGATGAGAAAAAAAAATTAAATATCCTTTTTTGAATTTGGGATTACTAATTAAAATTAGTGAGATTAAAGGACAATTAAAATTTAAATTTACAAGTGGTTTCATTTTCATGTTTGTGGCTTTTATGTAAGAAAAATATTTTGAAAAGCTAAAATAGATGTGACTTTCATTTATATTTTTAGCTATTATATAAAAATAAATTTTAATTATAATGTAATTAAATAAGAAAATAACTTATTTCATTTTATTTTTTTACAAACTTCTGTCACTTCCTTTATCATTTTAATATTTATTTATTTATTTTTTTTACATATCTTTCATACATTATTTAGTTTAATATTTATCACACTTATATTTTATTTCATTACATTATTTTCAAAATATATTACTAGAATATGAGAATTGAAAGTATCATATACAACTCTATCAAATGACTAGTGGATTTTGACAAGAATTAAAATGATAAATGTTTGTAAATAAGAGGAATGGAGGGAGTTAGTTATTTTATTTAATTAAATGAAATAAAATATAATAAAATTTATTTTAATATGATTGTCAATATTAGAAAGATAAATGTAAATATAAATTCTTCTAGTCCTTAAAATATTTTTTTTCTATTCTTTTCCAGTGTAAAATGTGTTTATTCAAATTTATAAATATTTTCTTTATGAATCTCAATTATATCATTTCAAATTAAATATAAGAATAGTTATTCAAAGAAATGATAGTTTTATAACTTTACTTAATGAAAAAATAAAGTAGAGTGAAAAAGGAAATTTTTGGAATACTATTAGGTGGTCTTGAGCTTACCTTATCTCCAAACACTATTTGTGGAATGTTGTTAGGTGGTTTTGGCCTATCTCATCTCCAAAAACTAGTTTAGTTTCTTCCACAAAGGGTCGAGATTGATGGTAAATTTCACCTCTAATACTAGTTATTCAATGATTTTGAATATATCTGATTCCTAAAACCTAGCTTGTATAGGTTGACGACTAACCCTCTTTACAGTTGATATGAGAATCCCAATAAATGCAATTACGTTTACCAATAATTAAGGATGTGCAAACATTGACCAAGGCAAAAATATTGACAAAGCCAAAACAAATTGAACCGATCCAACTAAATTCAATAAATACGGTTTGGTGATATTAGTTAATCAATTTGGTTTAGTTTTTTTTTTTTTTTTAAATAATGACTTTTAGTTTTTGGACATTTTGGAAAAATTTAAGACTGAACCGACCAGAAAACCAAAGTTTATATATTTCTTTTACATTAAATTATATATTATTTTATATATTTGTATATATATATTTTGTAATGCAGCGTTTGTAAATTGTAATCCATCTCATCAGTTAGGGTCCTAATCCAAGAAAATATATTTGTAATTTTTTATAATATATATTGTTTCTTTTTTAAAAATTTAATTAAAAAAATATTATATAATTAAGGCATGTGTCATTTAAAACCTTCTTAACAAACCAGTTTTTGAACTGATTTTGGTTATTGCTTTCAAAAAAAAAAAAAAATATGTATATTAATTTAAAACTAAACTTGCCAAAAACCGAACTAATTTTTTCAGCTATAGTATTTTTTGGGGGTAAATTACATCTAGACCCCCTAAACTTTAGATTAAATACACCTAGACCCCCTGACCTTTTCAACCTTACATTTGGACCCCTTATTTCCTAATGTTCGTAACACTTAAATCTTTTTGTTAAATTTACCCGTTAACTGGTGTTAACTGAAGCGTGAAATGACGAAAATGCCCTTACCCCATCAGCAATACTATAGAGTTACGAAAATGCCCTTGGCCATCCCTGACATGCAAAGTTACGAAAATGCCCTCAGCATTTAAGTCACCCATCAACCAACCCTAACATCACATACACCCACCTCACTCAGATACTCAGAACTCGGTACTCTCTCAGAAGACGATCCAGAGAGAATCGATCAGGCCAGACAACGAAGAAGACGACGACGATCCAGAAATCCGCATAAGCTCTGTATTTTTCTTTCTTTTAATTGTTGAGTTAGTTGGGTTAAGGTTTTTTTGTTTGCTTGGTTTGTTTTTCGTATTAGGGTTCTGGCGTAAGGTTTGTTTTTTTTCTTTTTTTTTTCCCACTTTTGTTTGCTGAGTTACAAATCAGATTTGGAAAAAAAGTGCAGAAACTCTATTTTTCTTACCTTTAATCGTTGCGTTATTTGGGCTAGGGTTTTTTTTTTTGGGGGTTTCTTTTTCGTATTAGGGTTCTGGTGTTACGATTTTTTTTTTGTTTTTTTTCAGTTTTGTTGTATGAGTTACACCTTCGATTTGGGAAAAAAAAAAGTACAGAAACTTTATATTATTCTTGCATTCAATCGTTGCGTTATTTGGGTTAGGGTTTATTTTCTTGGTTTTTTTTTCCCTCGTTTTGTTTTTTGAGTTAGGGATTTCTTTAAATTTTTTGGTCTATATTAATTCTTTCACATAAAACACCTTGGATTTGTAAAAAGTGAAGCGAGCAGAAACTGGTGTAAGGTTTATTTATTTGTTTTTTTTTTTCACTTTTGTTTTCTGAGTTACAACTTGGATTTGGAAAAAGTGCAGAAGCTTTATTTTTCTTGCCTTTAATCGTTGCGTTAATTGGGTTAGAGTTTGTTTTTGGTTTGTATTTTTTTCCCTGTTTTGTTTTCTGAGTTATGGTTTTCTTTGATTTTTTTTGGCATATTTGGCTTGATCTTTGAATTGCCCTGGATTTATTCTGTGTTGCCTCAATTCCAGATTCAATGTTTTATTTGATTGTGTCTATCAATTTATTCATGGGTTAATTTCGGTTATGCTGTTATGCATAAATTTTAATTTTTTTTAATTAAATTTTGTTACTTAGGGTATGTTTAGAGCGAGAATTTGGTAACTAGGGCGCATTTTTTGTTGGATCCCCTCTAATGTGTATTACATGGTCTATCTCTCAAACTTTGATCTATGTGTAGCATTTGGGCATGTAGAGCTGGATATTGATTTAGTTGATTCTTTATCTTATCGATTTCAGTTATTGTTTGGATTCTAAATGTCAGTGGAATTCTATTATCTGTAATTTCTAATAAACATGTAATTACCCTCACATTTCTTGTTTAATTTGGTTTCGATAATGGTAAATGATCGTCTGTATTACAAGTAAGTTGGAAATTTATATTCCTAAATTGAACTTGTTTGTGGGAAACCATTTCCAAGGGAAACCAAACTCGTGCCCTTTCATGGTCTATTTGGTGTAACGAACTTGGAAGCCTGTATTGGCAAGTGTTTTCCATGACCAAGATTGATTTAGTTGCTTCTTTATCTTACCAATTTCAATTACTCTTTGGATTTTAACTGTCAGTGGATTTTAACTATCAAAAATGATGAAGAATTTATGTTGGTTATTGCTTCATCTTGTTAATTGAGTTATTGTTTGGATTCTTACTGTTAGTGGAATTCTATATTTCCATAGGTATAAAGGATAAAATGCCAACATTTCGATTATATGATTTGAATGTTCATTTTAAGGACACACAGTTTACGATTAGAGATGTCAATCCGGATAGGTACTGTTGGTTTGACTTAATTACAGATCTACGTGAGGCTGAAGTAGTTCATGCTCCATCAAATGTTGGAGTCAATGTTCAAATTTCGTATCAGTCACGAAACGGAAGAATTGAGGTTCAATCAAATGATGACCTATTACAAATGTTTGCGCTGAATGGGAGCCCTGTGGTTAGTATGTATGTTGAGGTGGTTGAAAAGGCTGAAATCGGTCCTTCCCAAGTTTGTCAAGTGCTTGACGATGGTGGAGAGAAAGACTTCTTTTGTAGTTAGTGATGAAGGCAGATTGAATATTCAATGGATTAGTAGTGACAGCGAAGATCCTGGTTACAAAGAAAATGAATATGAGATCGATGAGGAGAGCGAAAGCTCTTCCATTTTTGAAGATTTAAATAGAGAAGATACTGAAAGTGGGGAAGAGGACCTCCATATAGAAAAATTTCAATCAAATGATAGTTCAGAGTGTGACCAGTCTGATGAAGAGAGAAAGAAGAATAAAGCAAAACAGGGAACAATCTTTCAGGATAAGAAATGAAAGAAGATCGTATTTGAAAAAGGCATGCAATTTAGAGATGTGAATCATTTTAGGGATGTTCTAAAAAACTACGTCATACAGGAGGGTTTTATTATTGTACGAGATAAAAATGAGAGGAAGAGGGTGACAGCGCATTATGCTGGTATAAAATTCCATTACGTATTCACGCCTCACCCATGTCGGATGGTATAACATACGTAGTAAAGACACTAAACCCTAAACATGATTGTGCACATGTTTCTAAAAATTAAGAGGCAAACTTAAAATTGATCGCAAAGAAGCTGGCAACAAGGTTGAGGGAAAACCCTGACTTGAAAATTGAGGCCATCAAATCTGAGTTGTCAAGGAAGTATGGTATTAATGTTGGTTCTATGCAAATATACAGGGCAAAAAGGAAAGCACTGGAAGAGATTGAAGGGTCCCATGAGGAGAGTTATGTCAAACTTCCTAGATATGCAGCTGAAATAAGGAGGAGTAATCCAGGAAGTGTTGTGAAAATGAACATTGACAGGTTACCTGGTCAGATAAATCCTTCTTTCAAAAGATTCTTCATGTGTTTGGAGGCACAGAAATCAGGCTTTCTGAAAAGATGTCGGTCATTCATTGGCCTTGATGGTTGCCACTTAAAGGGACTATTTGGAGGTGTTCTTCTAGCAGCAGTTGGGTTAGATGGCAACGAAGGTCTGTTTTCACTAGCCTACGCAATAGTTGAGTCTGAAACTAAGGATAGCGGGATGTTCTTCCTGGACTAGCTGCAAACCTCGCTTGATGTTGCTGTTGAAACAAAGCAGTGGACCTTTATGTGTGATGGCCAGAAGGTGAGTATTGATTTTCTGTTGTATACTGTTATCATTTACTGGCTTTTTTACCAAATTACCTATTTTTAAATGCTGCTAGTGTTATATTCTATAGGGAATTGAACCTGCTATTAGATTAAATTTCCCATCAGCTGTGCAGCGAAGAGGTGGGAGACATCTGTACAAGAACTTTAGCAAAAGTCATCCGGGTATATTGATGATGCTGTTTACTTTGCGAGTCATCTATTTTTTCCAAGTTATTTGTTTTGCAAAGTTAGTTGTTTTTTAATATTGCTGTTCATTTTTTGGTAGATGTTCTTCATAATCTTTTGTTACTTGTATCTTATTTTTTTCGCTTGTATATGGATTGTAGGTTGCCTACCTCCTGATTTGAGTTCTTTTTAAAGGCATATAATTGAGAGTCTTATTCTGGGCTACTGTGAGAGCATACAACTTTGGAGAGTTCAATGGTATTATGGAGAAGATGAAACTTGTGTCTAAGCCTGCTCATAACTGGTGCATGGATATCCCACTGCACCTATGGGCTCGGCATAGGTTTAGCCCTGAAGCCAAGAGTGATCACGTGACCAATAATCTAACAGAGTCATTTAATCAGTGGGTTGGAGAGTTGAAGGCTAAACCGATATTGACATTGGTGGATGGTTTAAGGAGTAAGTTGATGGGCAGGATTCATAAGCAATATGAGAGGGCCATTGGATGGAATAGGCCACTTACCAAAGAAGCTAAGAAGAGATTATATGCTGGTGGTGATGAATATAAGGTTATGGATGGTCAAACTAGACATGTTGTGTACCTACAGAGGAAGACATGCTCATGTGGTGCATGGAAATTGAGTGGATTGCCTTGTAGACGTGCAACAGCAGCTATTTTATATAGAAGATTTGATGTTGAGTAGTATTGTGACAGTGTATTCAGTAAATAGGCTTACTTAGACTCATACTTTGGGATAATCCACCCAATATTGGATGAATCTATGTGGACCTCAGAGGTGCCAGGAGATCCAATCCAACCTCCAAAACTTAGACGGCTAACTAGAAGACCCAAGAAAATAGGAGGAGGGAGGTGGATGAACCAGAATATGGGACAAGTTCACTGAAGAAGTGGCATAGCATAGCATGCAAAACATGTGGGCAGATTGGACATAATAAAAGGACTTGTCAAAGGGCACCTGTTAAAGTAAGTTATAGAAAACATGTATGTTAATATGCTAAATATTTTGGGCTTCTTGATTTGAGTTTATTTTTTGTTTGTTCGGATTTTACATATATTAGGTACTAAATTTATACTTTTTGCAAAAGAGGAAAATAGGAAATGGAAAAATGCTATTGGCGCTGCTAAGGAATCTGCTGTCATTCGAGCTGAACATGTAACCCCCCAAGGAAACGTAGCACCTGGAGATGCTGTGGTTACACAAGGAGATGCAAGGGCTGGAGATGCTGCAGCTCTATTTGATACTGGTGGAGAGTTGAAGTTTCCTATGTAGGATGATGCAGGAGTTGGAGACTTTTTTTGTTTATTTTCTAGGTTGATATTATATGTAACTAAATGGGTGGGGAGATGAATTGTTTTTTGGCTTTTTTTTTTTTTTTTTTTTTGTGGATAATTAAGTTACTATGGATGATATAGTGGGTAGTTAATTTGGGAACTTGATAGTTAGGCCAACTCATGTTTTTTGTTAAGTTGGCTACTGGTGGTAGAATTCAGGCCAACTCAGGTTTTTAGGTAAGTTGGTTGCTGGTTGTGGTAGAATATTGGTATGCTTTTTGAGATAAATTTCTGTTGGTGACTTGGTATACTTTTGAGGTTTGGTATCGATAGTTGAACTAGCTTGTAGTTCAATATAGAATAGTCTGAGAATGGCACTGAACATGTAATGAATGAATGAATGTTATTTTTTTGGGTGGAATTGTTGTATTGTCACTTGAGTTTTGTTGCAATGAATACAGTTATTGTTTTGAGGAACATATATAGCACAATGCCTGCCACATTTACATTGCTTACTTCCTTTGGCATAGAATACTATTTGATTTATGCCTGTCTAATATTCGTGTCATGTGATTTACAGTTGTAAAATGTATCAGGTTTAAGTAGTGCGGTTAGGGAATAAGAAGACAGCTGGGGATTAATAGTAGGGAAGAGATTGTTGCTTGACATATGATTTATGTAGCATAGTTTTCCAGTTGGTTTTACTGTGCAGAAGGCACTATCCATTGATTGGGTCTTGTCATTTTCACTATTTAATAAATTTGATGGATCACAATTTTGTCGAATTCTTACATTCTTTGTTGTGATTTTGGTTGTGTAAGTGTAACTTAAATGAATTGCAATGTGAATCTGATAAAAAAAAAAATGAGTAATATATCTTATGTGGGACAAGGATACAAGTACTTTATTTTGAAAACAATCCTTCCTTAAGTAGTGCGGTTAACAAGATTAGTTCATCTAGTAATTTGAATTGCTTATAGACAATTTCTAGGTTCTAATGCATGTGATCTACTTTCCAAATTCTTACTGGGCTTTTTTCCCTTGCCTCGACAGACTATTGCAGTCAGTGCAAATCAAAATTGGCTAGGACACATTTATTTTCTCATGACTGATGCAGCCATTGGCAAATATTCTACTTAACTGTTATTTATCATACACAAAATAGCAAATATCATACACGAAATAGCAAAAATTGTTTGTCATTCGACTTCATCACCTACATACTATATTACAAAACTATTTTCGTAATATAAAAAGCATAAGTAATACAATTATCCAAATTCCTAACACAGTTGCAACTATAATAAATTTGAGACTTAGTTCGATTGTCTCAAAATCTCCCATCTTATTCATAATTTTTTTAACGTCATCCTTGACTTTATTATACTCAAAATTACTGGATTTGAATTCTTCATCAACTTTTCTCGCTTCATTCATGGATGGGTCACACCACCAAGCAAAAAAATTACATTTGTAATGATCCAAATTTATTTTATATTTAATTACTAAATAAATTTCGGTTGTTATTTAAATTTAATAATTTGAAATTTTTGTGATTTAATTTTTAGTTGCATTTAAAGGGTTAAATTTTGGTGATTTTTTAAAAGGTTTTAAAAATTTGGAGAGAATATATTATTTTCCTAAACCCATTAGGAATAGGTAATTAATTAAATTTATTAGGATTACCTATATATATATATGTATTGTGGGTGGGTTTTTGTTAGAAACCATAGAGAAAGAGAGAAGGAAAAAGAAGAAAAAGGAAAAAACGGCACCAAGATTTCGGAGGTAAGGGGCGGAATCTCACTTAAAAATTCGAAAAATATATATAACTTTTGGTTTGATTGACAGGAGCATCTTACAAATTTTGATGATATGGTTTTTGTCTTTATGTTCATAAGTTTGTGGCTCACGTTGAAGATTTACTCATATAAACATATATATAATTGTTTATTTTTATTTTATATATATATATATATATATTTTTTTTTTTTCTTTTTGTGATCTCGATCAACTTGAAAGACAAGACAACTAACGAAAGACCAGCAGGATACTGGGAGCAATTTCGAACCAAAAAAAAAAAATAGGGAAAAGACAAAACGTGTAATTGATTTACCTATGCATGTATAGATATTTGTAAAAGGCAAAACGTATGATTTAAAAAAAAAATATATATATATATATATATAACTGATGTTGATGGTGATTATAAACTTTATTAATTGTTTATATTTGTGCGTGTGTAGTTGAAATTGTTCTGGAATGTTTAATTTAATTAGTTGGATGTAATTGACTAAATTCGTTTGGTGTGCAGACATATTTGATGGTGTACTGTGTGGATATCTTATTCATTTTTTTATTTATTTTTTATTTTTTTTAGGAACTTTAGAATAAAGAGAGAATTTATTTAATGTGGATTAGAGGTAAAATTAATGCTACAATTTATTTGGATTGAGGGGTACTGAAAATAACGGGTATACGTACCGAAGGATTGAAAGTCTCAAAACCCGCGCGGAGGTGGTAATCGAGTCCAGTAGGCTAGTAACCTACGAACGATGCAGATGCCTAAGGGTGGCATATTATATTCCTTAGGCTTTGGTCTAGGAAGCAGACACCGAAGGATGGTGTATATTGGTTGGGTCCTGTTCCACGGGACAACCAAGCAAACACCGAAGAATGGTATATATTGGTTGGGTCCTGTTTCTACGGGACAACCAAGCAGCAGTACCTTAAAATCAAATTGTTATCTTTGGTGTGTTATGTGGTGTTAATACACGCGTGAATTATAAGGAATGTGAATTAATAATTAATTTCTTAATTGAGGTTGCTATTTGTGGATGTTTCACTTAGTAGCATGCTAGGGCATATTGCATTTATATTATTATTAGGGTTCCGAGCATACGTGGTATTAGTGCTCATCCCCTTACAGCTTGTGATGCAGGTAGTGATTTTGAGACACGCGCGAAATCTACACAGCAAAGAAATTAAAATTTAATTATTTGTTTTACTTAAGTACATTAGAATTTAATTTTAGAGAATTGTTTTTAGTGAATTGTAATAAGCCTCTGTTTGTGAGGTGATTATTAATTTATCTAGATTTGGGAGATTGTTTGGGTTTAGCTTTTGGAGTTTTGTTGCCTAGTTGATTTTGAATAAGGCATTGATTCAAATTTAAAGTATAAATTTATTTATTTTTCTTTCCATTGCTCCATAGTGTGTGTGTGGCTCTGATGTGGGACATGGAAAATTGTTTAATGGTGAAATATGTGTTATTTATTCACGTGCTCGGCTTGTGAAATTCGGGGCGTGACAACATTGTTGTTGGCACATCTATAATAAAACTTTCCAAGATTGTCAATTGGCTCTGAGATGCCCACAGTTGCTTTCCTTCCACATTACATTGCCGATTTTGGAACATTTGCAAGTTAACAACTTTCCTTCCACCTTTACTTCTAGATGACATTCTTTCTCTACCATACATAAATTTTGTATTCGAATAATTTATCACGTAGCTTACATTCATAACAAATTCATCCATACAATCTCATAAGGCCATTCAATCAAACACTGTAAATGTAAAAAAAAAAAAAAAATAAATAAATACAAACAAAATACACTTTATATAATTTCCAAAGCATTTTATCGAATAACTTATATCTATGACAAGTTAAAGTACACAATGTCATCTAGCCATTTAATCATACACCATAAACATGTAAAATATTACCCTCGGAATGCCATTTTTTAACCCAAGTTTCTGTTCATATTGAGAGTTTATCTCCAATCAACAAATCATGACTTTTAAATTTTCCTTCAACCGAACAAATAATTGCCAAACTAAAGCTAGGTATGACAGTATATTAAACTGATTGGGAAATGAATATGAGGGTAATTACATGTTTATTGGAAATTACATATAATAGAAATCCACTAACAGTTAAAATCCAAAGAGTAATTGAAATTGGTAAGATAAAGAAGCAACTAAATCAATCTTGATCATGGAAAACACCTGCCAATACAGGCTTCCAAGTTTGTTACACCAAACAGACCATGAAAGGGCATGAGTTTGGTTTCCCTTGGAAATGGTTTCCCACAAACAAGTTCAATTTAAGAATATAAATTTCCAACTTACTTGTAATACAGACGATCATTTATCATTATCGAAACCAAATCAAACAAGAAATGTGAGGGTAATTACATGTTTATTAGAAATTACAGATAATAGAATTCCACTGACATTTAGAATCCAAACAATAACTGAAATCGATAAGATAAAGAATCAACTAAATCAATATCCAGCTCTACATGCCCAAATGCTACGCATAGATCAAAGTTTGAGAGATAGACCATGTAATACACATTAGAGGGGATCCAACAACAAATGTGCCCAAGTCACCAAATTCTCACTCTAAACACACCCTAAGTAACAGAATTTAATTAAATAAAATTAAAATTTATGCATAACCGCATAACCGAAATTAACCCGTGAATAAATCGATAGACACAATCAAATAAAACATTGAATCTGGAATTGAGGCAACACAGAATAAATCCAGGGTAATTCACAGATCAAGCCAAATATGCTAAAAAAATCAAAGAAAATCATAACTCAGAAAACAAAACAGGGAAAAAAATACAAACTAAAAAAAAAAACCCTAACCCAATTAATCCAACGATTAAAGGCAAGAAAAATAAAGCTTCTGCACTTTTTCCAAATCCAATTTGTAACTCAGGAAACAAAAGTGCAAAAAAAAAAAAAAAAAAACAAATAAACAAACCTTACACCAGTTTCTGCTCGCTTCACTTTTTACAAATCCAAGGTGTTTTATGCGAAAGAATTAATATAGACCAAAAAATAACGCAACGATTGAATGCAAGAATAATATAGAGTTTCTGTACTTTTTTTCTTCAAATCGAAGGTGTAACTCATACAACAAAACTGAAAAAAAACAAAAAAAAATCGTTACACCAGAACCCTAATACGAAAAAGAAACCAAAAAAAAAAAACCCTAACCCAAATAACGCAACGATTAAAGGCAAGAAAAATAGAGTTTCTACACTTTTTTTCCAAATCTGATTTGTAACTCAGCAAACAAAAGTGAAAAAAAAAAACAGAAAAAAAGCAAACCTTACACCAGAATCCTAACACGAAAAACAAACCAAACAAACAAAAAAACCTTAACCCAACCAACTCAATGATTAAAGGAAAGAAAAAATACAGAGTTTATGCGGATTTCCGGATCGTCGTCGTCTTCTTCGTTGTCTGGCCTGATCGATTCTCTCCGGATCGTGAGGGAGTATCAAGTTCTGAGTATCTGAGTAAGGTGGGTGTATGTGATGTTAGGGTTGGTTGGTGGGTGACTTAAATGCTGAGGGCATTTTCGTAACTTTGCATGTCAGGGATGACCAAGGGTATTTTCGTAACTCTATAGTATTACTGACGGGGCAAAGGCATTTTCGTCATTTCACGCTTCAGTTAACACCAGTTAACGGGTAAATTTAACAGAAAGATTTAAGTGTTATGAACATTAGAAAATAAGAGATTCAAGTATAAGATTGAAAAAGTCAGAAGATCTAGATATATTTAACCTAATGTTTAGGCGGTCTAGATTTAATTTACCCATTTTTTTTTTTTTTTTTTTTTTTTAACTGACCAAATGCTGAGCCCTACCCATAAAATATCAAAAACCCTCTAGGGTTCGATAGTCCAAGTTTGTTCAATTTTCCGACACCTGCCGCTGCACACTCTCATCGTCTCTGATACGGTGACTTATACAGCCGGCGCCGCTCTCTCACATAGCTTTTGCCCCTCGGCCCTCTCTCGCTATCGTCGTCTTCTCCATCGATGACGGGAACGGTCCGAAGGAAAGTAGTCTCATAATCATCTGTGAAGCGAAGGGTGGAAGTAACAGAAATAGAACACGTAA
>QLOD02000013.1:23258543-23274945 GCA_003260245.2 Sideroxylon spinosum | reverse complement strand
AATTTTAAAAATTCTAATTTAACAACTATTAAATTTTGTATGAAATAAAAGTTATACATGTAGAAGTAGAAAAAAAATTTAATGGACTTGGCAAGAAAAGAAAATATTAGAATGATAACCAAAGTTATAGGTTCGCTTGAATGATTTTAAGGTTTTCTTTTTCTTTTTAGTCTTGTTCAAATTTATATTCATTAAACTCTTTCATTGTTTGAATTATTATATTAGTCATGATTAATTTGAACAGTTATCTTTAGATATGTGAATAATTTTTTTCTTTGTTATTGTGTGTGAAGTGTGCCCATATTCACATTAAATTTTACCTAATCAATTAGCGTTTAGTGAAAGAACGATTGTGAAACGGCAATAAAATTATTTCGTCGCCATTATAGAGTTTTGGAGTTCTGAAATTAGTACCTTTAATTACTTGGAAAGAGAAAACTGTCTCAACCAATAGTGTGGCTCCACCGCTTCCAATTATTGTGTTTTACATGGGGACTAGCCTTCTACCCTTTGACGAAGGCAAAACCGTGGAACATATTATTCACATATTTTGGGGTAAAATTTTATCACATTTTTTAAAATATTAATTGAAAAACTTTTATATAAAAAATATTAAAATAAAAATAGGAAGAGTGAGAGAGTATAATTTCATATGAAGTAATAGAAAAGAAAACTAATGTATAAAGAAAAATGAAAATAATTCTAACCATTGAACAAATTCAACAGTTAAATATATCTCAAATTCAAAATTCTGAGCTTTTTTATAATATAAACGATATAAAGAGTGTAATAGTTTATATATCTAAAATTTCAGTATTAAGCACATTAAAATTGAAATTTTAATTTAAATGTTTATTTTTTAATAAATTTTTACAAATATTTTAAAATTTAAATATTATTTTTTAAAAATAAAAATTTAGTTGACTTTGTCTAACATGTATCCGTACATTGTTTAATAAATATGTAATATTAATTTAAAAACTTTTGTACATAAAAGTATTCAAAAAATATGAGAAGAGTGAAAGATTATGTTTTCATATGTAATAATTGAAAAGATAACTAAAATAGAGAGAGAAATAATTAATTTTGACCATTGTATAAATTCAATGATTGAAAATATATAATATCAATTCGTAAGCTATATTATTTTATAGATATAGATTATGATCATATGTTTTAAATATTTATTTCTTCCAGCACAATGCATAATATATAAGTAATATTTACCACTCCAGTTAAAATAATTTTAATTTTTTTCTTATAATTACACCCAAAAATTTTATTATAATATCCTATTCACTCATAGAAACTAATTTTAATATGACAATATTATTTTTTTTCATCTCTCGATTATTTAATTATAGTTAATACTTCCGTTACTAATTGAAATTCTAAATAAGCCACTCCATAGAATTGAAGATTAACCGTGTTTTAAATGTGGGTGTATGCATCTAGACATGTAAAATAGGTCGATTCGATTTAGATTTAATTCACTCAAATTTGTCATTGACCTTGACTATTCTTACGAAAAATGGGTCTAATCAAATAAGGATAAGGTATATTCGACTCAGATCCTAATTCAGTGATCGACTTGCATATTTTTAATATTTTTAAGTTTTTATAATTTTTTAAAGTAAATTAATTATAGCCTAGAATCCAAATAAAATAATTAACTAATTTGTCCTAAAAATAAATAAATTCCATTAATAATTATTGTAAATTAACAGGCATTATAATTTTTTAATCACGAATGAGGAATTAATTAAGTCATCACCTTTAAGATTATAAAAATACTTATATCAATACCTATTTTGTGGTAATGTAAATAAATAATTAGAAAATAATAAAAATTAAATTTATAAGGTCATAATTAAGTGGAAATTCTATCAATAATTATTGTAAATTAGCAATTACTATAATTTTTAATCACGAATGAGGGAATTAATTAAGTCATCACCTTCAAGATTGTAAAAATACCTATATCGATTAACTATTTTGAGGTAATGTAAATGAATAATTAAAAAAATAAAAAATTAAATTTATAAGGTCAAACTCGAGTGGAGTCAAGTTAAGGATGTCCCAAAGTTTAATTTTGAATTGTTAAAAAAAAAAAAAGAAAAAAAAAAACTAGAATTGAATCTCTATAGATCAAAATCAACGTGAGACTTTGTTTATATGCCTACATGCATCCATAAAAGAATGATGCATGTTTTTAGAATTATTTTTGGAAAGCTCGCTCTTTGAAGCATACTCAGAAAATGGACTTCATGGAGTAGAGCGAACACACGATCCTATATTCGCGTGCCCTACATTGTGGAAGGACTACAAAACAGAGCATTATTTTATATTATAATTTCTTATAAAAATAAATGTTTCATTTCTGCATTTTTTTTAATCAAATTTCACTCGTATTTTATATATAGTTGTTATAACAATTAAGAATTTAATAATCCAATTTGTTGCCGTTAAGGACATATCACGTACATTTCATTGAATGTATACATATGGTCATTAATTAATGATAAAATAGTAAATACATATGTGAGTAAAATTATAACACAGAGTGATGGATGCCTTTAATTGAAACAAATTAAATTTTCAAATTCTTAATTATCATAATAAAAATATTAATTTTTAAAATAAAATTTTTAATAAAAAGTTCAATAATATAAATTATATTTTACCCGCCTTATTTTCTTTCTTGGAAACAAACAAAAGCCAATATCTCTTTTTGGCATAATGGCCCCCTTGCATGCTCGCCAACAAAGTTAATTACAAAATTTGTACAATAAGAGTCAATTTAGTAGTTATTGGGATATTAAGAGAGTTATTAAAACTCATATTAAACAAATTACATATCTAAAGAATGATGATATATATATATATATAATATGTTGATGTAAATAACTTTGATAATGTCACTATTTATGTTTAAGAACACGGGATATTTGATCGACCAAAATTAATCAAAACCTGCCAACTTTCATCAATTCTTTGTACTTTCTTCTAATTAAATTTCTACATATCATTTTTATATCAAATTTTTATACTTTGACTATATTTTTTGACGAATTTTTTTCCAACCAAAACCTTTTATATTTTTTTTTAGTAGTTAAGAGTAATTTGGATTAATGGGAGAAAATTTTTACATCATCTTAGGGCATACCCCTGTATACCAATTACAAAATAGAATTCCTCAACCATTACAGAATTTAGTATTTATATCAGAATTTTTAATAACAGGTTACTGAGAAGTTTTAATTCGAATCTTACATTGGATATTCTTGACAATGGAGAAAACTAAAGAAGGAAGTCATCTGAATGTTCTTACGTTTCGCTCAAGCTAGAGGTGATAAACCATAGCTATCCATGCAAGTTTACAAACATGTTGCCAAAACTTTTCCTACTAAATTTACCCATAGCCATGTGACTTTTCTCACGCCATGTTTGATTAGTCTTTGTGATGAAGCATCTTTACAAAATAGCCTCTCGTAATTCAGTTGAGAAAGGGCATTGGAAGATTAGATGCTCCATGTTTTCTAAGGCATGTTTACATAAAACACAGGTGGGATCAACATTAATCTCTTATGCAAGCAATATGTCTTTGGTGTTGAGTCTTTCTCTAATGGTAAGCAATAAGATGAAACTGTGCCTTGGAATGTGATTAGGAAACGAAAAAAGGCTATACCATGTTATCTTTTGAGCACACTGTCACGGGCTTATATTTTCATGCCTTAACTCATGCAGCACTTAGACATTTATCTTCTCTTTAAGTGCCAAGTAAGCCTAACTCTTGCTAGGAAGTGTAGAACACTCACACAACTCACAAAGCGCTAAGTGAGAGAGACACTTAAGAGAACACTTGGAAAGCTTAGAGAATGCCTTGCTTTATTCACTCACACGTAGATGGTTACAAATGTAGGGATAGCCCTTATTTATATGGTCTTCCAACTCCTTAATGGACGGTGGAGATTTGTTTGATCAAACGGTGGAAATTGGTATTCCAGAACCCTCCACAAAATATGATATTCACATAATGTTGAATTCTCTCCTATGTGCTACAACTAACAAGAGTATTCTAGAATGTACAAGATGTGCCTAGCATGGGCTAGTGTTTTCTAGAGAATTCCAAGACGATGTCATCCTATCATGACCATGTAGGCACCTACGAGCTGTCAAGTAGGCGCTAATGTGGTGGGGTCTAAGTACGTGTGGCATGGTAGGCTTCATTTTTGGAGATGATCCAAATAAACTTATCTGACTAATAAGTATTTGGTTTATAGTTTGGAGGTTTCTCAAGTATGATTTCTCAAAGTTCCAAAGTATTAGAGTAAGACCATCTCCATTTCCCATTGTTAATCACTTTTGAGACTTTAGTATTCTTTGTCAAATTGACATCATAAGCAATTCTAGGATCATATTTAGGAATTAAAGAACTATTGGGATACCAATTAAAGTACTAAAGAGAGATAGATTCACTATCAACTACTACATGCTTGGAAATGCACCTTGCTTCTTTAACGGAGCTTAAGTAATTTAAGCCAAGCCTAGGAGTAATTCGAGAGATCTTTTATTTCCCAAAAGCATTTACTTTTAAGAAGGTTGGAGTGACACCATTTAACCCATAAGGATGTATTTTTCGTAATTTTTGGTGGAATTTAGTAAACTTAACTTTAACATTCGAACGGGCAAAAAAAAAAAAATTAATAATTATAATTTTTTTTAACTTCTACTCCACGTTACTGTTGTGTGCTCTTTATAACGAATGTAATAAATACAATAACAGTGGTATAATAATAATAATAATAATAATAATAATAATAATAATAAATAACGAATGTAATAAAGAAATAATAAAAAATCTATAGGAAGAGGGATTCAAAAGCTAGTTTATTTTTTATTTTTTATTTTTTGTATTTACCCATAATTCAATTTTTTTTTAAAAAGAAAAATTAGTTCTTAGTAGATCGTTTTTTATTTTATTAATTTGACATTCTATCGCTCATAATTTATAAGAAATTAAAAGTGTAAGAATATAATTTTAATCATTTAAAAAAAAGTTCAAAAAATTGAATAGCAAAAGGCTAAGCTTTTATCTATTATTGTCAAACTAATTTCTCCACAAATGATTCCCCTCAATTTAGAAAAGCGTAATCTAGCTAGCACCATATTTTCTGTCCTAGCGTGCTCAATACTTTTATGATTATTCTCAGTTGTCATCCATGCATATATATCAACTTCAAGTCACCATATAGAGGCTGACCGGAGAAGAATATATATAAGTCTCATCAGTGCACGAAGCTTCGTGGCGTTGGACCACCAGGTAATATAGCTGCGCGCACTCATTAATATAAGGATTCTTTTCTTTACTCTTACTTCTCTGATCATACGCAAAAATCAATACTGCATGTGTAATGTCATTTGTAAATAAATTTAGAATTAACAGGAAAAAGCTATGCTGTGATACCTAAATTAACACCAACCACAAAATACGAAAAAATAGCTCATTGGAAGTTGGGTATTGCAAGTTCTAGCTCAGATGTATCAATGGAACGAAAGCCACACAGCTGTGACATTCAAATTAGCATTATCGATAATTGCCAAACAGTATAATAGCTAGAAGGTTGGTAAGAAAATGACTTCATGATTTGTTGCTTATCACTAGAATTAGTTTTTATTTGAGAAAAATGAAAATTATTGTTGGGGTATTCTTTGGTTTTTCTTCTATCATCCTGCCAATGATGGTGCTATCCATGTGCTTATTGAAAATTCTGTGTTAAACCACACAATAGCAATTATATATCTTACTAAAGTTGGTTTCCCCAAATGATCAATTTTCCAAGTGGGTGTTTGTTAAAATAGTAAATCTCGATTTGTGTGGTATATTTGTTTTTAACCATCCATGTTTTATTGTTTGTAACTAATTTTGAATGAATGTAAAACCATTCAATGTGGTTTGTGGCTATTGAGTTTATGTTTTCCCTAAATATAGCATGAGCTTTAGTATATATATGTATGTATTCTTTTTGGTCGTAATGATTCCGAATAAAAAAAGGAAGAAGTCTTTCTCCTGAAAGAATAAAATTTTCTTTCTTCCTCCTCTGTTATTTTTTTGGTGCGAAACATCAATTGTTTTATTAGCCTCCTACAGTGTTGTGCACAGGGTCATACTTCATCAATATATATATATATATGTATTATACGTATGCATGTAATTCAGTGGTAGAGTGCATTTCTTTTTCTTCTGCTCATATAAAACAAGCATCCTTAGCTCTATAAATAGTATGTAAGAGGTCTGCTACAAAGCATTACATAGAGGGAGAGCAATGACAATTCCAATATCTGCTAACCTATGTCTCATCCTCCTATCATTTGCTTTTTTCTCATCACTGTTCCTTAGACCCACCCTTGCCATAAAAAAGGTGAGCACTTAATATTTTGCATCTCTCTCTCCCTCTCTCCCTCTCTCTCTTCCCCTCCCCCTCCCCTTCACAGTGGCATTGCAGGTTTATTCCAATAGAATTTGTTTCCTCTATATGGTCTAGTCATACGTGGTGTACTTGGGAGCTCATTCACATGGCCCGGAAGTCTCATCCATTGATTTAGATCAAGCAACGAAGTCTCATTATGATTTTTTGGCATCATTCTTGGGAAGGTAGTTACATTTTACATATTGAAATTTCTATATCTATATTGTTTTGTTTCCAAATCAATAATGCTATCTTCTTGATATGCTCAAACTTGTCTCATATGTAGGGTTAAGGCAAACGATGCCATATTTTACTCCTACACAAGACATGTCAATGGCTTTGCTGCAATACTTGAAGATGAGGAAGCAGCCCAGATAGCTAGTAGGCATTTCTTACCAATTCTAACGTTTGTTTGTTTTAATTTTCATGTTTGATTGATTATATTTGAAAGGAATTGGTAGGAATACGTAACGGATCACTTAGACAACTGTAACTAAGAATAACTATTGACAAGTGTGTAAAATCCGATATAAGTATTCTTCAGTTAGTCCCATTTATTGTACATATTTCTCAACATGGATGCATGCGCATGTTTGTTTTAATGTCTTTACACAAGTAACTTAAAACTAATCACCTTTATAAGAGCAAATATAACATGTGCAAGTCTAACCAGATTATTAGTATTCAAGTAACAATCTTACAACTAGAAACATTTAAGAAAAAAATTCAGAGAAATATATGTCTCACTTTCATGATCAAATCATAAACTTGTTTTCTCAATGTTTATTCTAAGCATTTGTCATGAAATGAAATAGCACAATCACGATAAAATAAACTTTGCCCCTTTTATTATCTCTCTCTAACAATCTTCTACTTCGTATGCTAATCATAGCAATTATCTTGAAATGCAGAACATCCGAATGTAGTCTCAGTGTTCTTAAACAAGGGAAAGAAATTGCATACGACCAGGTCATGGGACTTCTTGGGGCTCGAGGATGATGGTGTGATACCTTCCAGCTCGATTTGGAAGAAAGCAAGATTCGGGAAAGATATAATCATAGGCAACCTTGATACTGGTTGGCATTTTTCCCTATTGAATTCGTAAATCTTACAAGGAAATTTGAGTTCACTGTCGGTTCAACTTTTTCACACAAATCAACTGGAGACTAATATCAACAAGCAATTTTCTCAGTCCATTTTGTTGTTTAGAAATTTATATAGACCCACTTTAATTCGAGCCATGTCCTTTAATTTTCAATAATTGGGAAGAAGCTGGCTTTTTTAGAATATTCATATGGTTCATTGACTTAACAGAAATTGAAAATAATAGTTTCAATGAACAACGGTGGTGAGTCAATTTTTTTTTTTTTTTTTCTCAATCTCACGGGGGAGTTTTCCATGACCATCCCCCTTCTTTATACTTTGGCCATGTGCAAGGGTTGATACATCCAAAGAGGTTCTTGCACTCGACCAATTTTTAAGTTGTGATGATTTTTATTTTATTTTATTTTTCATGATAGATGAGCAAGTTACAAAAGCAAGAAATATTTGTTCCACGATTTAACCCAAAAAAGAAAAGAAAATAAAAAAGAATTGCTCAATGGTAACATCTCCCAAAGTGAAGGCCCTTGCAAAGGGAAATCTACAATGCTGAAATGCCTTAAGAGGACTTCAAAATAGTAAAGATGTATTTAGTTCCTAGATTGACATCAAGAAAAAGCATGTGTCAGAGTAGGAAGTATGAGGAAAAACATTTTTGATAACAAAAGAATCGCAAAATCAGAGAGTAGCCAGAACCATTGTGCAATCCAAACAATTAAGAGATAGCTGCAAGGATAGGGGACAATGATAATATGCATCATTCTTACCCTTTTTTGTTGCTATGAGAATTTCTCTTGCCTCACCCTCCAATAATGAATTGGGCCAGGTGTGTGGCCTGAATCAAAGAGCTTCAGTGATGAAGAAATGGGACCAATTCCATCAAAGTGGAAAGGAATCTGTCAAAATGATGCAGATTCCAGCTTCCATTGCAACAGGTTAGACTCCTATATTGCTCTGTATAATATTCTGTGCAGTATATCTACCAAAACACTCTTTTAAGATGATGTCCACTGAGTTTCTTTTATACATTTATTAAATAGCATGGTGTTCTATACATTGTATAAACATAATTTTGTACATGAGAACGTTTTCCACTGTTAGTAAAATAGTTCTCATCAGGTTAATTAGATACTGAGATGCTTGGATAAGTAAATAGACACAAATATGACTATTTTTAAAACGATAAGGACACAATCACAATATAGATGCAGGCACAGGTACAAAATTTTTCACTTTTAATTTTTCTATATTTTTAAAACAAACACTACCATGTGAGTTTTGTGCATTCTGTTGTCTTTTTATCTATTTTTATTAGTTATATATAACATCCATTACAAAATAATTCAATATACAAAACATAAGATAAAAGGATTTATACTTTAGGGGATTTGGCTACTCAAATTTAGGTTTGTTTTAATCATAAATTTGAATAAAGAATAATAAAATAATTGATGGTGTGTTTAACACATATCTCAAGGTATTTGATGAGTATGTTTGTCCGATACGTGTCAAATAAGAATGGGGCGCCTATTTTAAAGTGTTTGTGCTTTGTAGGATGCTTAGGCCACATTTCCTTGAGTGCAGTCATTGTTCGAATCATCTGTTTCTTTGGGAAAAACATTTTGTTAAGAGTCTCCTATGTATAAGGTCCAAGAGCAAAAAGAGACATGTGCTCTTAGTATTCATTTAACAGTTTGCACCTTCGGCATCATCCATGTAGGACCATCAAACTGTTGCCTTGACAACAGGAAAGGCTTAAAAGGCCACTACTCAATATTAGTCACTGTTAATGTTGGTGCTGAGAGGGATGGACTTGGTACCAACTTTGGTCATAAATTGCACACAGGAGTCCTTTCTCCTAGTGAGCTTATCATGATATCATCTATCCGATAATTAATTTCGAAAAGTCAATGGTAACAAAGTTACAGCTGAAATAGGCCAAGTAACCAGTGTTCATTATACTTCTAATGTCTTTCAAGTGTTTGCAGATGTTCATCTGTGTCTTCAGCTATCTATTAATTCTTTGCCTCTTCTGTCTAAAGGAAGCTGATCGGAGCAAGATACTTCAACAGAGGCTATGCAGCAGTTGTAGGACATCTCAACTCTTCCTTCAATTCACCACGCGACATTGAAGGCCACGGATCCCACACCTTGTCAACGGCAGGGGGTAATTTTGTAGCAGGGGCGAGTGTATTTGGCTTTGGCACGGGCACAGCGAAGGGCGGATCACCAAAAGCCCGGGTGGCAGCTTACAAGGTCTGTTGGCCCCCTGTGGATGGCGGTGAGTGCTATGATGCAGATATATTGGCTGCCTTTGATGTGGCCATCCATGATGGTGTTGATGTGCTGTCTGTATCTCTTGGATCCAATGCTAGTCCCTTTTTCAATGACAGTATAGCAATTGGATCCTTTCACGCTGTTAAGAATGGCATCACGGTTGTTTGTTCGGCTGGGAATTCTGGACCTGATGATGGTACTGTTTCCAATGTCGCACCATGGCAGATCACAATTGGAGCCAGCACCATGGATCGCCAGTTTCCTAGTTATGTTGTTCTTGGCAACAAAATGAGATTCCATGTAAGTATTCCTCATCTTAGTTGCCTTGTTTCCTGTGTTGATTTTTCTTAAACTGTTCCTTAATTTACCTATGAATAGCATTTCTGACAAATCATCCCATAACTGGAATAATTGATTTTTAGAAGCTCCAAAATGTGGATGGATTTCAAAATTTTCCTAGTTTATGCATCGTGTGATGAGAATAATTACCGGGCAAGGCAATCTCAATGATGCCAATACAGGTACAAGAAATGTAGACTAGTTAGCCTCTGTTTGGTTGAGGAGAAAATGTGGAACTAATTTACACTAAACCAAATAGAAATGTGAGGGAAAGGTAGACTTAGTTCTTGGGCTGTTAACCCCACTACTCTCTATAGAACTGGGCCTAATTAATGTTCCAGGTGCATTTGGAAGTTTTGTTTTGAGATGCTGACAAGTTTTCTTTAGATCCTAGCCATGTGTATACATTGCTTCTTAAGATTATTGCTTCTGCTCGTATATTGGAGAAATTACAATTAGAAAAACTCGTATGTAAATCATAATTTTTTTTTTCTTTTGAAGGGAGAAAGCCTTTCACATAAATCATTACCGAAGAACAAGTCCTTTCCAATTATTAGTGCTGCAGAGGCCAAAGCTCCTAATGCATCAACTGAAGAAGCGTAAGGATTAAACTTTCAAGCAGTTGTTATTCCCATTTTGTATTCTAACTATGCCCATAACTCCTTTATGTAAAAATATCATAATCCTATGATACATATACTGCCTCAGAAAATCACATGCATATTTATTAGCAATGCCGTCTGGGTATATATTTGTTTGAAAAATGCAGGCTGCTTTGCAAGGCTGGAACATTGGATCCCGGAAAGGCAAAAGGAAAAATCTTGGTCTGTCTCAGAGGGGATGATTCTAGAGTTGACAAGGGTCAGCAAGCTGCTTTGGCCGGTGCTGTGGGGATGGTTCTTGCCAACGATGAGCGTTCTGGGAACGAATTAATTGCTGATCCTCATGTCCTTCCCGCTTTGCAAATCAATTTCACCAGTGGTGTTTCTGTCTTCAATTACATCAAATCCACAAAGTAAGATTGTATTAGCTTTTATGTGATGGATATGTTTATATTCAACAATCAGAAAGATTGGAATAATTCTGAATAAATACGATGGTCCAAAATAATAAAATGAGATAGGCATTATGTCTTTTTTTTTTTTTTTTTCCCCCTCTATTTTCTAAAGAATTTATATGTTTTCAATAGGCTTCCAGTGGCTTACATTACACCTCCAACAACTCAGCTAGCCACAAAGCCAGCTCCCTCCATGGCCGCTTTTTCATCAAAGGGGCCAAACACCATTACACCGGAGATCTTAAAGGTATTGCTCGCAAGCTTCAGAAAATTTTTCTTTCATTTCTAGAAAGAGAGATTAAAGGGAAGAAAAAAGAAAAAAAAAAAAACTTTTAGTTACTGTTATAACTTGTAATTTTTTCAATTTTATAATTACTGTTTTCTGTTCAGCCTGATATTACTGCACCAGGAGTGAGTGTCATAGCCGCCTACACAGAAGCACAGGGACCAACAAACGAAGATTTTGATGATCGTCGAGTTCCATTTAATTCAGTATCAGGAACTTCAATGTCATGCCCTCATGTTTCTGGAATTGTTGGCCTTCTAAAGACCCTCCATCCAAATTGGAGTCCTGCAGCAATTAGATCAGCAATCATGACTAGTGGTGAGAAGAAACCGTACCTCCAAATTACTCAAACTTCTGATATAAATCAACATACATGTATTTAGTCTGCCATTTGTTTGTTTGTTTGTTGATAAAAAAAATCGATCAAAAGCATAGATATATAATTTAAAAGGTAAATTGAAATGCAAGAAATGAGTGGGGAAAAATGTATATATATTAAAAAAAAAAACCCAGAAACGCGCACATTATCTTAAAATCACCAAAAATATATCTTGATGACCTCAAATTTCTGATTTTATGGTCTTGAGTTCGAAAACACAAGTGCACCACACACAAGGGCAGACACATGATTGATAATTAGTGGGGAGAAAGTTACAATTTTAAGGTAAGTAGGAACAAAAGTAAAGATGCGGTGGAAGCAAAATATAGAGAAAAAAAAAAGTATAATTTATAAGAAAAAAATAACAAAAATAATATAAATTTAGTGTAATTTTTCAAATCATTTGTTTGGGTCGACCCATGATCATACAATTCTATGGTAACCAAACTCCATCTATTCTTTCTTATATATATATATTTATATTTTAAACATATTATCGGTATCACAATAGTCTAGGACTGTTTAAAACAGTTGATCTTCCTATTTCATCCTTATTTTTTGCAGCAAGCGGAATAGATAACATCAAGGAGCCAATAACCAATGCATCCTACATGAAGGCAACTCCATTCTCCTATGGAGCTGGACATGTCCAACCAAACCGTGCCATGGATCCCGGCTTGGTTTATGATTTAACAGTCAACGACTACCTCAACTTTCTCTGTGCTCTCAGATACAACGAAACCCAGCTAGCAGTATTCTCAGACGGTCCCTTCAAGTGTTCCAAGTCTGTTAGTCTTTTGAACTTAAACTACCCTTCAATCACAGTCCCCAATCTCCATGGCTCAATCACTGTGACTAGAACTGTTAAGAATGTTGGTTCTCCGGCTACTTACACTGCTCATGTCAAAAACCCGCCTGGGATATCAGTTTCTGTTAAGCCTGCGAGCTTGAAGTTTGGAAAGTTGGGTGAAGAGAAAACCTTCAATGTTTCTCTGAAGGTTGAAGATGGCAATGAAGCTAGAGACTATGTATTTGGGCAATTGACATGGTCAGATGGTGACCACCATGTGACAAGTCCTATTGTGGTGATGAAAATCTGAAGACTCGAAGTTACTTGCTTTAAAAGTTTCATGTATTAGATTAATTGGCAGCCGGATTTCTAGCCCCATTTATTAAATGGGCAAATGGCTGCTACTTTGTGCTAAGTTTATTAAATGGTTGGTGTCTACGTATTTAGTATAATTCTAAAAATTTTACTATGAATAATTTTAGAAATTACAAAATTTAATCTAGTAGCTCTTGGGTATGTTAATAAAATTTTTGGCTCGGATAAATTAATAAAAACCGAGCAAAGTCTTGTTCATGTTACTATGTACATACATGTATAAATTTACACAAGTGTGCAGCTATTTATGGCTCTGTTTTATATCCAGCTATTGGCTTCAATTTCAAGCCTTTTTTTTTTTTTTTTTTTGTGGTCGTTTTATTCATTTATAAGCTACATTACAGCAAACTAAATGTATAATTTGAATATATTTGAGCAAAAAATTATAATCTAATTTCATCATTAAATCTTATTTTTTAAATGTTTATCATAATCTTCATTCCAAACCTGATAAATTTCATAAGTTAAATTAATTTCTCATGTTAACAAAAAAACATAATTCGGAAGTGTAAAACATATTTCAAGAGATTTGTCACTTTATCTAAATTAAGATTTCGGCGTCGTCTTTCATAGATACAAAGAAATTTGATCCTAAAAACTACCAAAACCAAAAACTTTCAAGTTTTAGCTACTCTTTTTTTCTCTTAAATTCACCACATAACACAAAATATTTTTCAAAGTTTTACAGTGTTCTTGACTCACCGTTCGTTCTTTAATTTTATACTTTCATTTGCTCTTAACAAGTTCTGCACTTAAAAATCTTGTTTTCACTCTTGACGACTTCTGCAATCTTCACCTTAATTTACCTAAAGTTAATGAAGTTTGTCAAATTCATACTATGGATGTGTTTAGAGTGATAAAAAAGTGAAATAAAATATTGGATCATAATACGTGCAGTAAAATAAAAAGTAGATAAATTTTAGAAGTTTTTAGAGGATGTTGGAGTAGGTTATCACTTCAAACAATGCCTATATTGAAAATTGCAAAAATAAGGAAGTAGAATTTGAGATTTTCATCTAACAAAGCTTGAAAGGAATTTAATTTGTTTGAATTTAAGGGAGAGATTTACATGGGTGAATTTGAATGCTCATCTTTTGTATAGGTATGAAAACGGGCTAAGAAGATAAGTTATTGGGTTTGGTTAATATCAATCAATCATGTGTTTGAGTCATTTAAATTAAGTAAATGGTTTAAGACTTGTTTGTTTCCAAGAATTAGTATTTTATATTATTTCTTCTCTTAAGTCCAATTGTGAATGAAATATTGAATCCAAGATTAAGAAATAAATCCTATCACAAAATTTTTCTTTTAATTGAAATTTTAACTTATGTAAAAATTTTAATTCTTTTCAATTTTTCAATTAACACCATGAATAGATAACGTTCAGTAGCTAGATAATTAAATAAAATTTATTTATAAAGGTTTATCGAAACATGGTTAGAGCCCTTATGTGTGTTACAAAGATAAACCTTATAATAATAACACGATAACTTCAATGATCCAATTGTTGAATGAATTAGAATCTGTAATAATTCTTCCCAGAAAAAAAAAAAGAAGTATTTCCAAAATATCTCCTGTATTACAAAAGTATATTTAAATAATTTTAAATATTAAAACTCCCACATTACAATGCAAATATATATATATATATATATATTTAGGAGAATCAGATAAATTCCTCAATGATTAAATAATGCAATTTGTTACAAAGTGAAAAAGATAAAAGTTATTAGATAATTGGAGATCACATAATATTTATCTCGCAAGTCACATCTTCAATATTTACCTATGATTCTTCAACATAGAAAAGGAAAAATATGAGTTATAATTAGGTCATTTTCGGTTGTATAATGTTTATCAGACGGTAAATTAATAAATTATATACTTTGCAATAAAAAGCAATTTACTTTAATTTGGAGAATTCGTTTCCATACTTATTTGATAAATCTGAAGGGGAAAAATGAAAATGAGTTGATTTGATTTGTGAAAGATGCACATAGCTGATAATAGAGTTGGAATCTAAATGAATAGTAATTATGAGAGGTAAATATAACTTTTCTAGGTATATGTAACTTAAAATGGTAAGATTATACAGCCCGTTTGGAGAAGTAAAAAAAAAAAAAAAAAAATTACTAATTTTTTATATTTTAAATTTTCGGTAAAATACCAAAAAGTTTTAATTTTGTTGAGTTAGTTAGAAATGTAATGGTTATTTCAATTTAACCCTACTCAAAAATTACTAAAATTTTTATTAACGCTTAAAAGTTTCTAAAATTTATTAAAAAATTTTATTTATTTTACCAAACACCTAAAATTACTAAAAGTTATTAAAAATTTGTATTTGTTTTATCGAATATACAAAAAATTTCGTTAATTACCAATTTTCACTAAAAAAAATTACTAAAAGTTACTAAATTTTTGAGTTCCAAACGGACCAAAATGAAACAAATGCATGAACGAATAGATATTATACTTTACAATAAAAATAATAATTTCACTTTATTTTGGAGAATTTATTTCGATTTTTTATTTGATAAATTTGAAGGGGTGAAAAAAAATAAACAGAGATTTGGTTTCTGGTTGATGAATCAGTACAAAAAAAAAACAAAGAAAAAAATCAAATTTATTATAATTTATTTTTATAAAATAAGAAAAATGAGATTAAAATAAATAAATATTTATTAATAAAATTTAAAATTAAGTGTATAAAAATTATTAATTTTATTTTTCATTTAATCTTTTTTTTTTCACCATAAACTCATAATCTAAACATAGTGTAAAAAAAAAAAAAAAAATTACCAATCATTGGGCTGAATTGGACTTGGGCCTTCACACCGGGTTACACGGAACGCGTAACGTTTTTAGGAGAATTCTTTGGAGTTCGACAACGAAGCACAGCCTTTATGTATGTATAGACGAAAGCCTACGTGGGCCCTCCCACTTTCTCTCTCTAAGACATTCCAAGGGAAGAGAGGAAGGCAAAAGAGAGAAGAAGTTTGACGAAGGCCTCCTCCTCCTCGTTCAACCGTCGTCTGATTCTATCATTTCTACACAACACACGTATACGAATATATCTCTATTCTTCTTCCATCGAAGCTCATTCATTGTTCTTTGGTGATCTGCTTATCTGTATTACCAAATCTTGTGTGTATATATATATATGTTTATATATACATAATTTCTTCCTGTATATATTCAATTTGCGCAGAGTTGGAGCGAAATCAGAGATCTGATCAGCGATGTCGTACGCCTACCTTTTCAAATACATCATCATCGGAGATACCGGTAACTTTCCCTCAATTCCTTCGCCTTTAATCTTTTCGATCAT
>QLOD02000013.1:23247395-23258443 GCA_003260245.2 Sideroxylon spinosum | reverse complement strand
TACCTTTTCAAATACATCATCATCGGAGATACCGGTAACTTTCCCTCAATTCCTTCGCCTTTAATCTTTTCGATCATATCATCCGAATTTTCCATTTATGAGTATCGTCTTTCCTGTATGTGCGTTTGCGTTTGTGAATTTGTAGATTGTGCAGAACTAATAGTTTCGTAGATTTTGGCCTCAGAGATCTTGTTCAATAATTTGGATCCGGAACCGTAGGGAATCGTTGTGATTTCGTTGCGAATTTGAATAGGATGCCAAGCAATTGATTTTGTGGTTTTGTGTAGATTATTCGATGCTACTGCTTTGTTTGAGTTATGATAATTGACATTACTCCATGTCAACTTGTTTTATATTAAATAAAAGTTAGTTAAATTTGTTTCTGTGTCTCTAGGATTAATTGTCATAAATAAGAGATACCTAACCTGCTGAGAATGGGTAGAAGGTAGGTGGAAAACCCTCTGCCCTTGCCGGCTTGAAGAAAAAGAAGACAAAGTTAAGAAGCAATAATCATTGGGAGCATTCATTCATATAAGAATTTATAGGCTGTAAGGCAAACTTGGAGCACAAGGTGTTCCGTAAGTGGAATTGTCTGTGGCATTAGCTAAAGAAATTCTGTAGACTTTTAAACTCATTTTAATGATGTATTAACTACTAAATGGCTTTGAATGAATACAAATAAACTGTATCAGTGAAAGTAACCTTGTCCACCTGATTGTTCAGTTTTAAGTTGCTTCATAAATCGCAATGATTAACCGCATTTGGGGACGGGCCAAATAAATTCATGGCTCCCCTGAGACTGCAGAATGGATGGACATGTGCATCACATAAATAGAATTTAAACGAAAGAAGTGAGGTTGCCTGCAATATTTATTTGCGCTTTTTTTTTTTTCTTCTTTTTTTCTTTAGAATTGAATGGACTCAGAATAGGTATAATATTTTTCCACCCACCACCTTTGGGACTGATAGGATACTTGAGATTGTAATCTAAAAGCTACTTTTGGTCCAATTAAATGCAAATTGATTAATTAGTACCACTTTTTTCAATATATGATGTCTAGCTTGGATTATCTGCATTGCATAGTTTTGAAATTATGATTCCTGTGCACTGAGCATTCTTTGTATAGAATATTTGATTAATCAATTTGTTATATTCATCTAATGTGCATAGAACTGTTCAACTTATCTGAGTTTGATCTTATGTGAGTTTGGTCCTTTCTGATGCAGGTGTTGGAAAATCATGTCTTCTTCTGCAGTTTACTGACAAGAGGTTTCAGCCTGTGCATGACCTAACCATTGGTGTTGAATTTGGGGCCAGAATGGTCACAATTGACAACAAACCAATAAAGCTGCAGATTTGGGACACAGTTTGTTGCCTATTCTTTGTTTTTTATTTTTCTACTATAAAAATATCTTATGCAAGTGGCATGGCTCCTTAGCTGCATGGTGAATGATGTGAATATTTAAATTGTGAGGAAACTAGCATTTGGTCCTTAGTTTGTTTTACTTGCATGGTTTCAAATAAATTGAATTTATCAAAATGAATTATAGGCATACCTCTAGTGTATATAAAGAAAGCTTTCTAAGCTGAATATTTTTTTTTTAATTGTAGTTGTACATCATTTTTTATTTTTTTTTTCCTGTCAGGCCGGTCAGGAATCATTCAGATCTATTACAAGGTCATACTACAGAGGGGCGGCTGGTGCACTCCTAGTTTATGACATCACTAGGTACGATGCTTGTTTGAATCTTCTTAAATACACAAGCAAAGTTATCTGTTGTATTCGAAAGTCTGTTATTTTTATTTTTGGTTCATGACATCACTAGGCATGATGCTTGTTTGAATCTTCTTAGATTACATAAGCAAAGCTGTTTGTTACATTTGAAAGTCTGTTATTTTATCTTCTAATTGGACTCCGATGCATCGAGTATGTGCATAATTATACAACTCTTTTAATTGTGTATGAGGGTACTAATACCCTATCTGGAATTGTGGATTTGATGGAATTTAATTTCATTTGGTAAGAATTCTCATCAATTCTTATTTTGTAATTAAAATAATAAGATTTTTTAAATTGGATTTGATTTTATTTCATAACTTAAATTTTGGAATTTATATGTCATTTGAAATCTAATCCAAAATAATAAAATTTGATGAGAATTCATTCTTTTCTTATGTTACCTAAGTAAGTGGGTGAATTTACCGTCATACATGATGTTTACCATATTTTATATTTCTTATGAACATGGTTAAATTTGGTATTTCTCGTAAATTCATTTAATTCAATTCAATTCTTAAATGTAAACCAAACCCAAAATTTCATGTATCAAGTTATATCAATTCTAGTCTTTATTTTGAAATCAAATCAATTCTAAGAGAGAAATGCTTTTAAATGGACTGTAAAGAAATTTGAAAATTTTTTAAAATAAAATTACTTTGAGAGTTATTGAAAAATGGTGTCTTTAGAGTATCAGTAAAGTTGTTTTATTACAACCTGGGGGTCACGGGCTTAGTAATCTAATTCACCCAATTTAGGGGATGTATTATGCTTCAAATCGGATTCAGTGTCAATTTTGCGATCTCAAATTGGTCAGATCCATGCTCTCCATTGATGGACATGTACAAGGATGTCAATTCACGAAACAGACTGGTGCAAGGTATTGCGTTTGTTTCACAAAATTTATTGGTGCAGGCTTAAAATTTGGTAGAAGTTGGAAGGGGCGGAGACTTGAACTATTGAGCATCATTAGGGAATTTCCTCAAATGTGATGCAAGGCCATTTCTTCATATTTTTACAATTTTTTTTTTATCTTTTTATATTCATTAAATTATTCCATAGCCTATAACTCCAAAATAAAATGTTAATTATTCTGAAAAAATAATGCATTAAAAATTATAATTATTTAACAAAGTAGATAATACATGCATACATATATATATATATATATATGGATTCGAGAGGTGCTCTCACTCTTAAAATATTTAGACAATACATGTTCTTTTGCTCTGTGAGCTAGTTAATTAGGTCACGAGTTCAAACCCCAAGAAAAAATTTTCTGCAAGCTGAGATAAGGTTACATACATCTACAGCAACTTTCTAAAGTGTAGCTATTTAAAATTACTTTCACGTCTCTTCAAGTTGTGGGTAGTTACGGGTGGTTAAAGAGTATTATGGAAGTAAAGAAAAAAGTTTCAGTAGATGTTGGGTTTTACCAAGTCTGAGACTTCACAGAATATCCCAAGTGTTGCATAAGTATAGATATAATGCACCTCAGAACACCAAAAACACAACCACCCCACGACACCCCCCCCCCCCCCGGGGGTGCTCGGGGGGAGGGGGTGCCACTTCTAAGTCTTTGATGACCAAGAGACAAGGAATGCACAACACTATGCGATGATGTGTGTTTCTTTAACTTAACAGGAAACAGTCATAAGAAACACTGCCTTTTTTTTTTCTCTCACATGATGCACATAAACCCTACCCCTATTTACGTGAACTTCATGAATATATGCATCTATATCTTTTGTTCTTACTTGCAAATGTGCTTTAGAAAGACAGAAAATGATCAACTGGCTTCATCTTTTATATTTTTTTTCTGAATATATGATTTGAAAGGCATTGTGTAATTACGAATGTGTTAACTAATCATAAGTACTCATAACTGCCTCATAGATCCTACACACAAACCCCTGTGCCACATCCATGTTATAACTACGTTAACTAGTCATAAGTATTCATAATGACCTCATGGCCCCCACACACAACCCTCGTCGCTGTGCTTCTCCTTTCTAAGTCATTGATTGACAAGAGAAAAAGCAGTACACCATGTTATTTGGTGACGATGTATGTATCTAACACAACAGGAGAATAGTCATAAGAAACCCTCCCTCCAGAAGCAGAAGTCCACAGCTTGAAACTTTTACCATTGTGATTGACACCCCAGTTATTTTTTATTTATTTATTTATTTTTTTTGGGGGGAGGGGGAGAGAGAGAGAAAGAGAGAGAGGGAGAGGGAGAGGGAGAGAACATGTTTAAATGATTTTTCAGAACTCCAAACTCCACCCAGAGAGAGATTGGGAGATGTGGGACTTAAGATAACCAGTTTATTTGCTGGGAAGCAACATTTTGAGCTAACATTGTGGGAAATCTCTCTTTTGATTCAAAGTTGTGGTCACACATTCGAATAACATCTTTTTTTCTTATTATTTCAATTTAGTCCATGATAAGGGTCTGGATCTCTTGGACGAATGAGTCTACCAATTGTTTTATTAGTCCCATAGTGTTGGTATTCTCTCTGTTTTGGCGGATTGCTTAGCCTTTGTTAGTCTTTCATGAATGGATCAGAATGAATTGTTTCTGCTTGCCAGATCTGGGACAAAATGAAGAAAGAGAGTTTATTTGTATTGCAACCAATTAACTTTTGATCCATTCAGTGCCTATTTCTGTCCTCAAAGCCAATTACAGCCAAATGATATAAGTTTGAACAAGGTACATGGATTTGTTATTTTGATGGATAATGTAGAGGAGAGGCTGCCCTTTGCACGAAACTCCCACCTATATGGGGTTCTTGGGAGAGACAATATTCGAAGTCTTACATTGGATATCATCCTGAATATAAGTTAGAGAAAAATGCAAATTCCATTCTGATTGTAATTTATCTGTAGACTGTTGCTATGTCTTCTATTATAGTATTATACTATTATACTTGTTAGGAGAAAAGCAGAGTTAACATAATATTGTGAATTATAACTTAATTGCGCCTGCCTTCAGCAGTCTCTTGTAGTTGTGATGTGGCTGCTTTGGCAGTGATGCATGATGATAATTAACTGTGTTTTTATTCAGGAGGGAAACATTTAATCACCTAGCAAGTTGGTTGGAGGATGCGAGGCAGCATTCAAATGCAAACATGACCATCATGCTTATTGGAAACAAGTGTGATCTTGCTCATAGAAGGGCTGTCAGCACAGAGGAAGGCGAGCAGTTTGCCAAGGAACATGGCTTGATCTTCATGGAGGCTTCAGCGAAAACCGCTCAGAATGTTGAGGAGGTGATGAATCTTCCTACTGTTGGTTAATTCTTAAGGAAGTTTCTTAGCACGAGAAGATTATTTTTCTGTTGCTACTTGGTCCCCGTTATATGTTTGTCTTTCTGATGGAGAATTTTTATACAGGCATTTATTAGCACAGCCTCAACAATCTACAAGAAGATTCAAGATGGAGTTTTTGATGTATCAAATGAGGTATGCTCTCTCTCTCTCTCTCTCTCTCTCTCTCACACACACACGTGCGCGCGCGCGCGTCGAGGAAGCCATTATTTTCAATTCAATACAAACTAATTTGATAATATATTTCCAACAAAGAAATGGTTCAAAGGGTCAAGAGTTTTCTGTTATAACCTCATTTTCTCTGGGATTACTTGAAACTCGCATTTTCATGAGACTGGGTATAGGTTCTACCATGACTGAAGTTAGGTCAATTAGCCTCGAGTTGATTGAGGTTTTCATATATTAAAGTTTTGCCAACTGGTATCTTGCGTGCTCTTGTTATATGAACCAGCACAAGGCAAAGACTTATTTAGCATCTGCCGGACATCATCAAGTACGTTTATGTTTTTCCCTCAAACCAAATGCTGATCCAAAATTCTGGTTAATTTGGTTTTGGTTTGCAGTCTTATGGGATAAAAGTTGGATACGGTGGCATTCCGGGACCAGCAGGAGGTAGAGATGCTTCCGCTTCTCAGGCAGGGGGCTGTTGCAGTTGAAAAATGAATTTCTCTTTATCAGTCACATTCCTTTGCTTGTTCAATGTGCTTTATGGGTTTCGATCTTTGTTTGCCCAGTGAGACATGTCATTAGTCTATCACATGTGTGAAAATATTAACAAGTGAAAAATATCATCTACATGTCTGTTGCTCCAATTTATTTTTTTATTTTTTATTTTCTGTCGTTGTGTAAATTTGACAGCTGGTAAATTGTAATGACGGATGTCTTCTTGGCTTCAAGTTCAATCCCCTGTTTCTTCTATCTCACCTTTTTCTCCGGACCCATTTATTGTTGCGGTATATGAACAATTGAGATAGTAATCTGGTTGTTAACTACTTTTTATTTTTAGCTGTTCATTTAAAAAAATAAAAATTAAATAAAAACAATTTTCTTATCGTTATTTGGAGTTTGGATTTCAATTTTTGGGTGTTTGGTTGGTTAAAAAATGATTAAAAAATACAATAAAAATACAAAGATTTGATTTAAAAGTAACATGGTAAAATTTAATTAGAAAAAATGTATGAAAAATTAGTAAGTTTTAATTAATTTTGATTGACCACACACCAAATGTACTAAATGATGTCCACCTCCCCGTTGATTTAAAAGTCTTGTCTATAGATGTCCTTTACTCCTTGTAACGTACACTTGAAATATGATGTCCTTAAAAGGAGCGTCGGAGGAACGAATTGTAGGGGTGGAATTCAGCTGGGTAACGTTTTTGTTTACTTGAGTTTAACTTGAAGAGATGGCATAGATTTTGAGTTTCAACTTGATAAAAGAATAATTTTGATTCGGGTTTGCCTTGTTAACAATATTGTCACTTTATTGTCTATCAAAGTGACGATTTTTTATGTAAATTATTATAACAAAAAAATGAATAATTTGACTAAATCAAAGTGAGTTTTATGGAACATGATGACGTTATTTTGACATAAAATATTATAAATATATATATCATTTTTTTGAACTGCACGTAGGGGTTCAAACTCAAGTTGAGCCCCAAACATAACGAGCTAGATTAGCTACAAAGAGATATGGTGTACTAACTTACTCTATTCATTCATAAGATAAACAACAGAACAAGACAATATTATTATACTTTAGAGTTTAGTAACTTAAACAATGTGTGGTTAGTAAATAAGGATTTTTTTTTTTTTTTTTAGTTATTTAAAAGTACTTTCAAATAAGTAAGTTTTTTTTTTTTTTAAGAAATAGGTTAATTTCCCAACTAGGTAGTTTTGGAATATAATATATGGTGTATAGTTAATTTTTAGAAAGGCTTGAAGTATTATAATTTCATAAAAAATTGAGTAAAACATAAGTTTTTAATACTTATATATTTAAATTTGATCAACTCTATTTATTCCCTAAAACTGATTCAAATAAAAAAATATAAATATCAAAAATAACTCAATAACTTTTTTATGAAATTATGCACTTTTACTAGAATATTTTATGATATATTTAAAAGTTATTTTTTATTATTGTAAAATATTACACAATCCCTTGCAATCAATACTAGTTTAATATTAAAATCATGTAGTTGCATTTCTTTTTTAATATTTTTAAACTCTATGGGGAACCCCTATTTTCTCTTTATTATATTTTCCATTTTTAAAAAAAAATTAATGAAATTTCTTTTCTTTTTTCTCTCATTCTTACAAACCCTAGGTGAAACCCTTAGATTTGAAATTTGAAAATCATTGAAAATCCAATATTCTGATAACATTAATGAAGTTTGAACCTTTCTTTAAAATTTAATTTTTTTTAAACAAAAATAAAAACAAAAACAACAACAACAATAATAATAAATCTTAAAACTTTACCATTATATTTATACAATTTTAGTGAGAAAAATAAACTAATTCACAAGTCTCCAATATTAATTTATAAAGATAAAATATGTTGACTGATTATTTTAATATTATTTATATATTTTAAACATATAATTTTAGGTTATAATCGAGTAACCTTATCATTAAATTTACGCACATATAATTAATAATAAAATTTTTAATTTGAGTTATTTTTATAAAATCAGTTGAAATATCATTTTAAAATAGTTAATAATAATTGTATTTTTAACTCAAGCCACTTTTATTAAATGAGACGATAATTAAAAAAAAAACATATATTGAAATTGATAAATTTTAAAATAAAAAAGATTATCATATTTTGGCGGTTACTTTAAAACTTAATTTTGAAAATTTTGAATAACTTGACCATGAGATTAGCTTGATAAAAGTACACATGTAAATTTTTTCAGGTCGAACTTGGATTTATGTAATTTTTTATCCAATTTCATCCTGGATCGGTCCAAATTTAAACATACATAAAATAATTTATATTGCATATTTAGTATTTTAATTTCATATATAATATAAAAAATATTTTCTATGTATTTGATTTATTTTTATTGTTGAAGTGGGATTTTCAGTATCATATGTCATATTATATTATTTTTATATCATACACTATATTGTATAATTTATTTCAATATGCTTTTGATCGCGCCAATTACATAAGGTTGACTTTTAATCCATATTATGGGGCAAAGCTTGAACTCTAGGAAGGCTTGAAAAATTAAGTTGAATAGAGACTGATAAAATATAAGTTTAATATTTATATAAAAACTCAATTTTGGTCAATTTTATGCGTTTGCTAAAATTGATACAAATAAAAACATAAATGTAAGAAAATAACTTAATAATTTCTTTATAAAATCATGCAACTTTATTAAAATTTTTTTTAATATGATTAAAAGTTGTTTTTAATAATGTAAAATATTATACAATCCGGAGCATTGTATAGATCCACAGGAGTGATATATGATATGAGGGAACAATGGTACAATCTTGTAACTTGATCTAAGCCCTCGCAAATATGGGCTTCACACCAGTGCTAAAAAAAAGTAATCCTAAAAAAAAATAATGACAATTATAATTCCCATATTATATTTATTAGTACAGAACGTATGAATAACACGTGATAAGATTCTCGAACACAATGTCTTGAGACGCAAGTATTCGAGGAAAGTATTCCCTAACCAATCAAAACGCAAGAAATGGGTTCCGTTACTAGAAATGTTATATTTGTTTGATTCTAACTATAAATACTCTTGAATAATGGATTTAGTTCCTTTCTTACGAACTCGTTACGTTTAGTGAAACTCTAATTTTACAAGTGGTAAATAGATGGAATACTTATACAGTCCCTTTAGGTCACATTGCGTACAATCCTCTCATCCGCCTCACGCGCATTTAATGCTAAGTAACGCCCATTTAATGATACGTGATAGGCATTTAATGGCTAGCACACTTTTCCCAAAGGGAAAGCAATGATGTTTTCTTCCAATTATTTGTCTTAAATTTATTCTGATATTCAAACTATAAACAGGACACGTAACAACAAATTCAGGTATGCCAACTATTGTTCACAAAATACTAACAATTTATGTTCTTATTGACTCAAGTTGCTTCTGACTTAAACATCTGAGAAATTATGATCCGGGACTCTTCTCAACCCTTCCTTTTAGCTTATCTTTCTTTTCAAGCTTAAGCAACCTTTCTCTCGTGAACGTTACGAATACGCTCGATGATATTTTTTTATTACCGAACAATATTCAACCCTAAGTATTATTTCATACTTGCACTCAGTTCCTTAAATTCTATGCCCTTCACCAAACATAGCCTAAACGTATTTAGTTTGAAACTGTGAAGACTTTCTTTAATAATGTTGAACGCTTTTGCTATCAGAGACGACACTAACTCCTATCGGGGAATAAGAAAATGAACTCAAATTATAGCTTACAAATCCCCAAGCAAACTGATTGCTTTCAAACTGTGCTTGGATCATGGTTTTGTTAAAGAAAAATAAATAAATAAAATGAAAGAGAAAAAGAAAAATAATTAAATTACTGATTTATACTCATTTTTTATGATTAACTAAAATATTTTTTTGAGAAATATATAATTATTTTTCTAACTAGTAGGAAAAAATTTAAGATAAATTTATTCTTATTTTATTTTTTTTCTTATATTTTCTTTTTATTTTACTTTTACCTCTACAAATTCAAATTCCAAACATAACATTATATTATACTTAGATTAAGGATTTGTCAAAATAATAATAATAATAATAATAAAAGAGAATGCATGATATTTGATTAAAAACAAGTAATACTTAAATTAAAAATTAATTTACTGATGAATGCTTTCTATTTTCACATATCTTATAATTCACTCAAGTAAAAATATGCATTTAAAATTTTATATTCTGATTTCTCTTTCTCTTACTTTACCTTCCCATTTTCCACTCCATTTTCTTTTATTTCACCAAATCTTCACTCCGACCATACTTCTAGGCTCCTTTTGCAACCTAGATTTTTGGACAAAAATGAAAAATATAACTACTAAGGGTCCATTTGACAATTATTTTGTTTTCAGTTTTTTCAGTTTTTGTTTTCTTTTTTTTTTGAAAACTGAACATGAAAACTCGTTTATCAACTTTACTTTCAGTTTTCAATTTTTAGAAAATATGAAAATTGTTTTCAAATTTTTTAAAAATTATGTAAATATAGAAAATATGTTTTCTCAAGTTTTCATTATTAATTTTCATTTTATTATACAACCACAACCAGTTACAACTATCAATCACTATCATCCATTGATCGCCACCAATATCCGGCCACCACCTCCCACTACCTCCACTATCTCCTACTTATCTCCGGTCACCGTCAAATATATTATTATTTAATATAAAATTTTTAATTAATATATAAATATATTAAATTAATAATATATTATTTTTATTTATATAAATATATATTTAATTAATAATTAAATTTAACAATAATTAATTTAATTACATATTAAATATATTAATTAACTAAATTATATTAACTATAATTGAATTTAATCAGTTAAATCAATATAAAATATTTTCAATATTTTCAATGAATAATATAATAAATTATATTTAATATATTTTATTTTTACTTAATTAAATTATTTTAAAAAAATAATTTAAAATAAGTAACATAAAAATATTTAATTAATATATAAAATCTATTAATATATTAAATTAATAATATAATATTTTTATTTATATAAAAATATATTAAATATAATTTAAATTATAATTGAATATAATTAGTCAAATTAATATAAAAATATTTCATTAAATTATTTTAGAAAAATAATATAATAAATTATGTTTGACATGTTTTATTTTTATTGGATTAAATTATTTTTAGTAATTAATATAATTAAAATCATTAAATTTA
>QLOD02000013.1:23236800-23247295 GCA_003260245.2 Sideroxylon spinosum | reverse complement strand
TTATTAATGATGGTCCCTCTAAAAATCTCAAACAAACTTTAACATGGGACTCACATAAAAATTAAATTTTTTTTTTTTGTAATTTTCAATACAAACCCCCGGACAACTATCTCTCTATTTATCTCACGTTTTTACATTCTCAGATTCTCTCTTTCATCCTCTCCCTTTTTCTCCATCTTTTTACTTGCACTGAGAAATTCATCAACAATATATAGTTTAAATTGAGAATAACATTTTTATTGCCAGAGAAATTATTTCATGCTATTGGTGACGAAATCAATTATTGCCGGTGTAGCTGATTTTTTTTGTTAATTTCAAATATGTTGCGCATTATTTTTTTCAAATCAAAAAGATGTTACACACATAGTTTCATACTTTTTATTTGATGATTTTATTATATTTTTTTTCCTTTCGGATGACAAGCAATGACAAGTTAATCTTTAGTTAAAAAAGGGGTTAGCTATACGAAACAAATATAATTTACAAGAAAAATATTAAAAGTAAAATCTAAGGGGAAAAAAAAAAAAATAACAGAATCCAACCATACAACAAAGCCTACCCAAAGTACCCAACTCACATAATTCAAATTCCAAAAAGAGCAAGAATCACATAAATCAAGGAATTGTATATACTGACTTGGAACTTCTTAACTGCTATTGGAACTTGAAAGGTTTAAAGGTTCAAAAGGGCTACAATTTCTGACAACTTACATGGGATGGAGAGTGCTTTTTGTGTTATTACCTTGCAATGAGCTGGAGGATCCGCAACATGATTTAAATAAATTAGTGCATTGTGGATCTGTTTCGGAAGACTTTGAAATTATGAATTCGTTTTGACACAAAGTGAAGGAACCCGATTTTCTTTAGGAATTTTAATCATCTCTATCACAAATATTAAAATTAAAATAGAAATTATGGATGTTAATGGGATGAGTTTGTGATTGAAATTTAATACACATGTGGGTTTGGGATGTGTCTGGGATGGGTCTAGGATTTATTTATAGGGTATCAATATATATTCATAGGGTACTCGATACCTGTATGGCACTTATTAAGTACGCATTTAATAAAATAAATATAATAAGTATTTATATATTTACAATTTTTTTCTAAAATAAAATTTTTGAAATTCTTAAGTCAAAGTCATTTATAGATTGTTCCAATTAGGTTTGAAAGAGAATTATAAATTGTGATTCTCATTATACTATCCCAAAGGTATGCCCCTTGGTGTTTTGCATATTTATTTTTACTATTTATAATATATTTCTCTTATCTTAAAAAAAAAAAAGAAAAAGAAATTGGAGGTCCTTTGTCCTATAAATTTATTCAATTTAATAAATTTAACATCACTTCACTTGCTATTTTTTTTATTATCTTAAATTGCATATTTAAAGAGTATTTAATGAATAATTTGATTAATTGAATATGAACGTGTTTTGCAAGTTTGGGACAAGTTTCACGTATTTGGCACAGGAGGGGTTTTGGATTCCAGCTAAAAAAATAAATAGGTTTGTGATATTAATGTTAATCAAAAAACAAACTAGTTTAGTAATGGAATTGGCTAATTAAGAAGGTACCCTATCCGTTTACATCCCTAATAGAAATAATAGTCTTATCCATTAACTGTAGTGGTAAAAATAGAAAAGATAATGAGTGAGGGTAAGATTGGGCCTAAAACATTTGAGACCTAAAATGAAATATTTGATAAGCACTATCTAACAAATTGATAAGACCTATTTAAGAAAAGAATATATATATATATATATAAATGATAATACTTATCAAAAAAAAAAAAGACATTGGATGAATAATAAATGATAAAAAAGCAAAATAAGTAATAATCTAAAAAAAAAATAAATATGAACTCAATTAAATAATAAGTTGGATAAAACAATAAATGATAAAAAAAGCATATATAAAAAAACGATAAGACCTATCTAAAAAAGATATGAAGTGAAATAAATAATAAGTTGGATAAACACAAATAGTTTTTCAAAATTTTAATAATAAATATACATGTGTTAAAATCTAAAGTGAGAGACATTTAAATATGGATTTAGAATAGAGTTCCAAAGGCTTTGCTAGCTAGTCATGGCTGCAAAAAGAAGTACAAAAGGAAAAAAAACAAAAAACAAAAAAAAATTATTTATAATATACAGATATTTTATAGCATAAAATAAAAATTAAAATAAAAACAAAAACAAAAACATTGAATAGGTTACTTTGTAAAATACGTATTTGGCCATACCAGTAAAAGTAATATAGTAGGAGATATTTTTGTTGTGATTTTTTTTCATCTAGTTCTCATTTTTAGAATTAAAGTAAGTCATTTATGAGTTTGATTTGAATGATATGTTATTATTTTATTTATTTAATATTTGTTAAAAATGTTATTGAACTATTTGAATATTGTATGGACAAAAACTAGGATATTATTTGTATTGAGACAAATATTTTTTATGTATCCTTTTTTTTAAGAAATCAAGATGAAAAAGACAACAATTGGCACTTTTTTTAAGAGAAAGAAGGGCAAAAAAATTCAGAAGACATACAGAGAGATCCTTCCAAATTTCAAAGGATTGAATCTAATTGAATCTAAGAATATTAACATCAATTACTTAAAACGAGATCCAGGATTGAGACAACAAATATGGGAGTATCTAGTGAATTAATAAGATGAAATTCGGCGTGCTTATATTAGGGCTAGTCCATATCAATGAATATTTAAAAGAGTATTCAAAATCTAGACCACCATCTCATCCTTGCCATCTTCAACAATCATGGTTTAGCTAACATTCGTCATGGTTAGAATATTCTCTAACCAAAGATGCTACCTTTTATCCATTGTGTTTTCTTTTTAACAAGTCTGGAGGACACTTTGGACAAGATGTATTCACGATTGATGGATTTCAAAATTAAAAAAAAAGTTAGGGATGGAAAAAATTGTGCTTTCTTAAATCATATAGGAAAGCTCCCAAACTCGATTCTTAAACTTGTTGAAAGCTCTTGCTGAGATTTAATGAATTAATCTTAACATATTGAAAATGTTGCTGAAAAATACACCTCAGAAGAAATTGTGGCCAATCGTTTAAGGTTGAAGGTCTCAATTGATATAGTTTGATGGCTTGTATTTCAGGGTTGCTCATTTAGAGGTAATAATGAAAGTAAAGATTTGATAAATCATGGAAATTTTCTTGAAATGATACAACTTCTAGCTTCTTATAATGAGAATGTTATGAAAGTTATTTTAGGTAATGCTCCAAAAATTGCATCTTACACATCTTCAGATGCAGAGAGATTTTATATGTGCTAACAGATAAAATCACAAGAGCAATTTATGAAAAAATTGGTGATTCAAAATTTTGAGTAATTATGAATGAAGATCATGATGAGTCAAAGAAAGAGGAAATGGCTATTATTTTGACATTTGTCAACAAAAATGGCCTTGTACCAGAACAATTTTTTGGTCTCATTCATGTTAGTGACACTGGGGCACTTACCTTCAAGGATGTAACTTTTACCATCCTTTCTCATCACAATCTTAATTATTAAAATATTTGAGGTCAAGGTTATGATGCTGCAAGTAATATGTGAGGTAAATGGAATGGGTTACAAGCCTTAGTTTCAAATGATGCTCCTTATGCTTATTATATCCATTGTTTCGCCTACTGATTACAATTACAATTGATTACAGTTTCTAAGGAAATTATCCCAATTCTTCAATTCTTTTCTAAGTTGGCCTTTATAGTTAATATTGTTGGTGTTTCTTATAAGCACAACGATGAATTGAAAGTTTTCTATGCTCTTGAAGTTGCTCATTTGATTTCAATTGACAAGCTTGAAACTGGAACTGGCCATAATTAGATTGGTACATTACAGTAGGCAGGTGATACTCGAAATTCTTACTTCAGATCTGTTTCAATTTTGATCAAGATGCTCAATGCAACATGTGTTGTTTTGAATAATACCATTGATGAAGGCACTAATTCATGTTAACGTGGAAATGCAGATTTGTCATTACAGGTAATGACTTCTATTGAATTTGTATTCATGTTTCATCTTATGAAAGAAATCATAAAGGTAACTAATATCCTTTATCAAGCGTTGCAATGCAAATCTTGGGATGTTCTAAATACATTACACCTTGTCTCAATCATAAATTTTTTTATTTAGTAGTTAAGAGAAAAATTGATAGGATAATTACTTTATATGTTACTAGACGAGGTCGGGCTTGTCGTCAAGCAGATCAAATTATAATGGAACATCACTACAAGGTAGATGCTTTTATCATTACAATAGATTGTCAGTTGCATGAATTGAATAATAGATTCAGTAAGAATATAATGGAGCTACTTATTCTCAATTTTGTATTGGATCCAAGAGATAAGTGCAGTTTTTTGATATAGATGATATTTGCAAGCTTGTGAACAAGTTCCACCCAAAAGACTTTACAGAGCTAGACAAAAGAGGATTTAAGATGGCAACTGAGACATTATGAGGTTGAGATATTTCAAAATTCAGATCTCAGAAATTATGAATTATTTTTAAGTTGTGCAAGTGGTTGGCCAAGTCAAGAAAATCAAAAATTTATCTACTTCTTTATGGATTGGTAAAACTTGTGCTTACATTTCCTGTTTCTATGAGCATTTTCAGCTATGGATCTTATTAAAAGTAAACTTCGAAACAAGATAGAAAATGATTTTCTGACAAGTGCATTGATTGTATACATTGAAAGAGAAGTTGTGGAGAAGTTTAGCACAAATTCAATTGTAGATCAATTTCGTGACATAAAACTTGTAGAGTGCCATTTTGATTTGTAATTCACTTGATGTATTAGAAAACTAAACCTTTTGGTGATATTTTGCAACCATATCTTGTTAAAGTGATGATGATTATATATTTTTTAGAATACAATTGTTTAAATTCTTTGGTCCCCAATAATGAAATCTTTTCTTCGTCCCTGATTGCGGGTTTATGATGGATAGAGGAACATATATATATATATATATTTAAATGACAGTCAGAACCTATAACCACTAATCTTCGTGTGTGTACACACTACATGAATTAATTGGACCTTTGTAATAGTGAATAGCCTTCATATAAATGATTGGATGTCAAAAATATAAATATTACTGTTTGGTTTTAAATTTTGATTCAGACAAAACTATTTATTGTTGGTATAGAATAATGATGACTATAGTTGGCAAGTAGATACATATAAAATGAATATGGGGGCATTAGGAGGCACATAGAAGTGCAAAAAAGTGTAAAAATCTATTAACTTTTGATTATTGAGTGTTTGGCAAACTATCAATATGTGTCACTTTTTTGCAATGCTATAGTAACTTGTAAACTTAAAAGTTATCAAAAATTGTTAAAAATTACGAAAGATTGATAAAAATTATTCAAAATTATCAAAAGTTATTAAATATTTTTACCAAAGATCTAAAAGTTGTAAAAAGTTACTAAATATTTCTGCTTACTTCATCAAATACACTAAAAATTAAAATTAGCAAGTTTTGGTAAAAAAATATGAAAAGTTACTAAAAATCATACATCTAAACGTCCCTTATATAGATAAATAAACTTACCATAGTACAAAATCTATTGGGTGGTAATATTTTAAAATTGAATGCATAAATATATATCAGGCACCTTATCCACCCCCTCTCCAAGTTTTAGATAAAATTCGTTTATTATGAATTACTGTTTAACTATTTTCACCTTTTACTCAAATAACTCTTGTTAAGAAAATGATATGAATGTTATATTTTGATTAAGTTGATTAGGTTTATTTTAATAATAAATAAATAAGTTATTTCATTTGTTTCGATTTCTCTTTTTGTTTATTTTATATTTTTTTCATTAAAATTTTCTTTTATTTTTAATTTTTTTGAAATTTTTAAGTATGTTGTTCGTATTTATAGGTTCCAAATATTAGTGTATAAAAAATTTTAAGAATATATAAAAAAAATTGAGGTCAATTTCCCCCCTCCCTCAGTACCTTAAACTTTAATAATTTGATGCGGCTTGGGTCACTTGGGGCCAAAATGGGCCGTAGATTACTTCGTCACTAGCGGCTACTAGGTAGAGAGGAACAAGGAAGCAATAAACTTGAGGAGATTCTTCGTCTCTGTCCCTAAACCCAAAATGACAAAATTTCGATGAAATTTAATTATTATAGAAACAGAGTTAGACTTGACGTTAAATCCCCATTAATCTTAATTAGATTATTTTAAAAAAAATGACAGTAACTAATGTTCGCTCTTCCCTTGCCATCAACTTGTATTCTTGCTCCAAGCCCTGGCCAAGTTCCTTGATTCAACACCAAGTTCACACAGGCACGTAAATACAACTGTTGCTGTTTCAAAGCATAAACTTGGCATGGACATGAGTTTCAAGTTGTAGGTTATAATAATTTCTTGAAAGAAACTAATAAATGTATTCTTTCTATTCATTCCTTTCATTTCACATTATTTTTTTTTACTAAAGCTTCTTTTTTTATTTGTTTATTTTTATTTTTTTATAACTGTTATGAGAAAGGATAAATTAATAGACATGTGCAAATATTTCCATCATATCTTGAAAGATGGAACCATTGCTTGAGAAAATGAAAGGTGGGTTGAAATTTTACATTAAAAAATGGCAATAATCTCAATAGTCTTTCATGTAGCTGCAACTCATGGGCCATGGCACACTTGCGAGTAGCAGGGGTCTAAACAAGAACTGTGGGGAAGCAATCACCCTTTTGAATGGATGCTTCAACTTGCTATAAAACCAGAAATCATAAATAATTTATAATTTTATCGACCATTTTTGGATACATGCATCCATATATTGACAGCCAGAGGCAAGATAGAAGAGAAGAACAATTCAAGGAACGATTTTTCTGTAAATAAGAAAAAGAAATCCATCCTTCTGAATCTTGAAATATATTAATGATTTAACATATTTATTAAATTTTGAGCATAAAACACGTAAAAGAAAAAAGAATGCGCAAACTAAATACCATTTTAATAATTTAACATATTTATTAAATTTTTGAGCATAAACAAAAACGGATACAAAATTAAGAATTCGAACACAAGACACAATTGATATGAATTGTCACCACTATCTGCAGTGAACGTGACCGTGGCTATCAAAATAGCCACCAATGCTACTGAGTTCAAGGCTTTCAAATTTGCATTTCTCAATATCTTAGATGGAATATTATCATCCATGGCTTTAAAGAAGACAGCGAAAATGGAGAGGTTGGGAGGAGTTTCAGATGAATAAAGGAGAAGAGAAAAGTGATGAGATTGTTGTCCATCAGTTGCTCAAATTTGTAGATGCAGGAGAGAAGGGGGATTTTTGGGCCGGGGCGCCCCCGGTTGGTAGGAATGCTATGTCATAGACTGACGTAGCATTATTAGGTCAGCCTCATCCTTTTCAACTAGTGAGGATTCTGTAGCTGTGGCCACAAGGAGGGACAACAACCGTTCATCTTCTACTATTTTTTTTTTTTGTTTTGTTTTTCCTTCTTCTTCTCCTCCTCCTCCTTTTAACTAGTTTTACCCATCAAATTCAGTCAAAACTTGATTTGTAGGTAAAACTTATATACCACACACCTACTCTAATATCTCCATGTGAAATATCTGTTCACTCCATTTCCTTGGACCAAAACTCAGGCTAAACGGAGCAACTTACAAAGAGATGGAGTAGCTTTAAATTTTTTTTTTTAATTAACCCAACCAACCAAACGAACTCAATACTTGGTTTATAGATGCGACTTATATACCACACACATCCCTTAAAAATTTTTCAAAATTCTACTTTTATATAAACATTTTTGAAGTTTGGAGTGTAAATAATTATTTTGAACTGATGGTTGGATATTTATATTTGATTTGATATAAAGTTATTAAAAGTTATATAAAGTGATATATGACAAAATTTTAGTGAAAAATTTTAAAATTTTTTTTAGAGTTTTGTGAAACTTTTTTAGTACAAATATCGTTCCTACTTTTTTAAAAATCTAGCAAAATACATTAGAATACACTATAATAATTTGTTCCAACGAATTTTGATAAAATTTTTAAAAACTTCGAAATTTTTGAAGTTTGAAAAAATTAAAACTATTAAAATTTTTTGAAACTAGTTGAACGTGGTTAGACTCAACTCCCCTCTCTCTCTTTTTAAAAAAATAATAAAACTAAAAAATGACACAAGAAGAAAAAAAAAAAAATGAGGGAGGGGAATCGGGTCCAGTTGAAAAGGCAATTACCAACCAGCTGGCTTTCGCGGGTATAATTTATTTCAAAATTATCACCCATTTGGAGTGCTAAAAAACTTTAAAGATTGATATAAGATATTAACAAATGTTAAAAATTATTTATTTTTTATTTTATTATATAAATTATGAATTCATGATATATTTTATTTTATCACATGTTATTTCACTTTTTATTGTTGTAAACGTAATATTGGATAAAAATTATTGAGAAGATGCTTTTCCGATTAGTTCTCATACGTTAAAAATTCCATACGTGTACACGCACCATTATGGTATCATCTTAACGTGAACACGAGGGATTCCTTGGTGACTGCAGGTTGAGATAAATTGTTCCATAGTACTATTCAATTTTGAGATAAACTATATTAATTCTTGAATTAACGTTCACTGAAGTTAAAAATTACTTTAAAAGTTGAAATTATACTTTTAATTTTTAAATTTTTATAAAGATTTATTCAACGATTAAGGTTAAAAAGTTTCATCCATTGAATAGATTTTCATAAGAATTTGAAAATTAAAAATTGTAATTTTAACTTTTAAAGTTGAATTAGAAATTTAAGATTTCCTCGTCCTTAATTCTTACTAATTAAATTTATTAAAACAAAAACTAAACTTTAATAAATAATAATTATTATTAAAATGATTTATTTCATTATACATATGCATATACAAGAACCTCACCTCGCTGGTTTATTTTTAAGGACGCAGTAACAACTCCAATATAAATTATCCTTATTTTTATAATTAATACTTACTTTTGTAATTATCATTTAGCGGGTGAAATTTGATAAAAAAATTAATAAAAATTAATAATTTTTGTGGCAATTTATTAATGAATAAAGAGTAGTAAATAATATTAATAAAAATATTATTTATTTTTATAGTAATTTTTTAGTAATAAAGAATTTTAATTTTAATAATAAATTGTTATGTATTTTTAATAGTAACTAATTTCGATTAATTAAAAAATAATAAATTAATTATGTTAATAATAAATTTTTATTTTTATTTTAACAAATTCAATTGTTGTTTTATAACATTTATTATAAGTTAATTTTTAAATAGGTGAAAAGAGTGAGAGAAAAGTAAAATTTATATGTGTATGTATGTGTGTGTATATATATATTGGTATTATATTTGAGATTATTTTGATCTTATTAAAGTTGATTATAAAAAGGATTAATTATTGATCTTATTCCATCCAATTTTTTATAATAGTTTTCAAACGAAATCTCTTTTAAATAGATGACAGGATCAAAGTATCATTATTTTGAATACAATTCGTGTGTGTCTAGATTTCTGTTCATTTGTATTTATGTCAAAATATATCAAAATTTAATTATATGGTAAATAATTAACTATTATTGTAAAATTAGATCAAACCTTAATAATTACGGGCCATGTTAGTTCCAGAGTTGTGACTTGGTTCAGGCCAATGCCAGGATAGGGGAAAAGGGTCAATCTTTTTTATTGAACTGGTGTGATAATCTTCAACACCAAGCTGTAGTTTGATGTGGTTTGAGGGTATTGAATGGTTTTAGAAATGAATTTTAAGTAACACGTAAAAGCTGAAATGTTTCAACTCTTTTGTGCTGAAAAAATGGGGTCCCCGATTGGAGTTTCTGAAGCTGTTGCAGCTCACTGTCTGCTTCAACCACTAATTAGCATGTTGAGGCTGGTTAGGAAGTCTCCAGTGATTCCTTCTCGGAATCATGCATGGCTTACAGGTAATGTGGTTTACCCTTCTTCATCAAGGTGCTTACTTGAGGAACCACAAGTAGTTTTTCATTGCGAAAATGAGTATTTCAATGGCCGTTTTACTAATATCTTACTTCAGTCTCCCTTATTCTATGTTTGTGACTTGCTTACTCTATCCAAACGTACTGTGTGGTTAGCTTGTACTTGAATTTGGCTAATATGTTCCCCATTATTTGCTTTGAGCCAAAAAATAATTCAAGTTGAGTGGGCTTTGTCACTTATTTGTCTATTTGTGCCGCTTTGACCTGCATTTGTGGGTGGATTTTTATTTTATTTTTATTTTTTTCGTCATGTTTTTCTTACTTAAAGAGATTCTCTAGGACAGAATAAAAAAATAATTTAAAAAATTTTCTATTCAATATCACCCCTACATCAGTTTCTCTAATTTTCTAAACTAGAGATTGCTACAAAGCCTTTCTACATTTGGAGTGCTACCGTTTATATCTTTTGAAATTAAGGT
>QLOD02000013.1:23178514-23191024 GCA_003260245.2 Sideroxylon spinosum | reverse complement strand
ATATATATATATTGAAATGGAGAAGAAATGGCATCTGCCAACTGGATATTGCCACGTAATATTCGGATGCTCTCGCCCCCCGGTGATTGAAGACACTTCCAAATCCTCGAAATCCAAACCCTAAATCCAATTGTGCGACCTTTCGTGACTTTTCTACTCTCCATTCTCTCTCCCGAGCTTGGGGTTTTCCCTTTAGTTGAATTCTGCAAAGGCGATAATGGTGAGTTCTCTTTCCACTCCGATTTTTATCAATTTCTTTTAACTTTGCCCTTTTCCCCATCATATTCTGTTGACTGTTCCAGTTTAATCTTTTATTAGGTTTTTTCTCGAAGTGTTCAGAATTAACTTTGTTTGTTTTTGTTCTTTTCCCAATTAGCAGTTCAAGGCGTTCTTTCGATGGTATTGATGTGTTGCTTACTTTACATGTGAATATATATAAACGGCCGCAGTTTGTGTGTGTGAACTTCTCAATGTCAGGGCCTCCATAAGCTCCAATTCCAAAACAGTTTTTTTTTTTTTTTAAATATTTTTGAGAATTGAACTGATGGCTTGTATGACTTTTGATTTCCCTATTTTATTTCATATTGTTTAATGTGTGGATGGATTTAATTTTAATTTATTGGGATTTTCTGTGTGTTGAAAGTGATTAGATAAAGGACTTGCTTTAGCTCTGAATCCCCAATCCCATTTTGAGATTTATGAATGGTGCCTTTGTTATAATGGTTTCGTCAATTAACTAGTACAGTTGTGTTCTCATTGTGGTGTGGGTATTTATCTGTGTCTATGCAAATGCCTATTTTGTATTTAGATTGTGATGGGTTTGTTTGGTACTTTTATAGACTGGTAGAGGTGGAAGAGACAGATTTCGTAGAGATTACCCTCCAAGATCTGAAGATAAGAGCCATCATGGGCGAAACAGTGCTCCTCCATCAAGGCACCTCTGGGTTGGCAATCTATCTCACAACATATCTGAAAAAACTTTAACTAATAATTTCTTACAATTTGGGGAACTTGAGAGCATTGCTTTTCAACCGGGTCGTAGCTATGCCTTCGTTAATTTTAGAAACGAAGAAGATGCTTTTGAGGCAATGAGAGCACTTCAAGGTTTTGTTCTTGCGGGCAATTCAGTTAAACTTGAGTTTGCAAAGGCGGTTAGTTTTGTCCACCTTAGTTCTTCTTACAATGCAATGTTGCTGTTATATATTATAGATGTATATATTCGGTCAGTTATTTTAGTTCATTTTATAGATCTATATCAGCTTATTTTAGCTCATTTTATAGAATTATATCAGCTTAAATTACCACATTGTAAAAGAAATAACAGAAAAGAAACAAGAAGTTGAAGAAGATTCTTGTCCCATTCATAAAAGATCCACCGAAAGAAACATGCAGTTGAAGAGATTCTTAGCCATTCATAGAAGACTTGTATTGGGTTTGACAAAACATCATTCAAAAGGATAATGCAATTAACCATCAGACAAGAAGTTGTTGACGTTAACCATCCTAATTTGACACATGTATCCTTTTCTATTTTCCATTTGAATGCATTACCAGCCAACAACAGCATCGGACACCAGTTTAATAGATCTCTTCACTGGTTTAAGAATAATTTTTTGTACATTTTATACAGTTGGGGCAATTGAAGGAGTGAGCTACACTTATTTAATTCTCTTAGATATTTTCGATTCTATGGAGGTTTGGTTCCTTTTACTCCTGAGTGGCATTTCCTTAATGCCCTCGAAAATTTTCTTCTTCAATAACATTATCTTCTTTTATTGATAAAAAAAAAAATATGTTTTGGACAAAATTCTACGTACTTTAATAGTCTTTGCTCTTCAGAATCAAATCTTAAGTCAGCTACTTCCAAGGGCCTATTCTCTAAGATTTCCAACTGAATCAAATATGGGGTACTAAAACTTATCAGATGAGGGGCACACGATGTACTTGAACTGTATGTCCTACTTACTTTACCATTGAAAGCTCCACATGCTACTCAGCCTGTGAGAACGATGTGTCTTCTATGGTGGACAAAAATCACAACTTAAAGAAATTAATTGCTCTACACTTCAAAAATCTGTTATCTGCGTCTCTCTTGAATGGGCTTGTCATATGAGCTGCCACCTTTAACAGAACTGTTAAGTAATTAGATATGGATATTCCTTTTTATCTTGTATTCAACAGGCAGAAAGGACATCACTCTTATCACCGAAACTACATGCAACTTTATTGGACCAACAATAATCAATTCTGCTTAAGCTATTTCCTGAACTGTTTGGGGTCAATTGCACCGGCAATATACTCTCAAATCATGTCTGATCTGCAATCCTAAATGGGCTTATAACCTGTATTAAAATTATGGGATTATGAGTTGAAAGGGTTTGACATTGGAATTCAAGAAATAGGCATTTTTTCCCCATTAAATGCTTATGGTCCTGCACTAACTAGAAAGATGATTTTTATTATATTTGACAAAAAAATGCAATTTATTATGTGTTAACAGTCCTATGCTGACTAGTCAAGTCTTAATTGCTCTCATTGGGGTGATTTGACTATCATTCTTACTCATTTTTTAATAGAAGGAAAACTTTAGGCCATCTATCTAGGCTTTGGATTGTGTTTGGACTTTTAGATGGAAGGGAATAGTGGAACTTGTTTTAGCTTCAAATCATTCATACTTTCATTGTCCTTAGCTATTATCAAGGAAGTGATGAGCAATGTCCATGTCTTAAGGAATCTGTTTATAGGTTGGGACCTCAATTTGTTATGTCGATTAAACAATCATGTAAAAGTCAAAGTAATTCCTTTTATATGTTGAAATATTATTGGAATTTGAACGTATCATCAATGACAAAGTTACATCCTTCCAGTGAGAATGGAAGAACGATAATTGGAACTGCATTGTCATCCACTATCATCGGGGGTGTTTGGTTGGAAAAAAAAGTATAGTAAAAGTACAAAAATTTGATGTAAAAGTGGTATGTGGTGAGATTTGATTGGAAGAAATTAAAAACTTTTTGGTACTTTTGGTAAGTTTTGGTATTTGTTGAGAGACCAAACAGCCCCATTGTCGTCAGTGTTGCCTTTGTCATCTTGGTGTACACATTTTTCTCATTGTAACCTATGCCCTTAATTGACACCAGTTGTACATAAAATTTCTTGCTTGTTCAAGAGAATCTTCTAGGTTTTGATGATATTGTTTCTACATTCTCGAGATTATCCTTGCTATTCTTTCTTCTGCAAGTGATTTGGAGACCTGAACACTTCAGAATAATTATTATATGAAAAGATGAAATATCTGGACTTGGTTCTTGAAACAAGTTTCTTCGCAATGATGCTCTCACAATGATATCATTAAAAGCCTTAATTTGCTCAAATTACTACTTTAATAGCTGGCAATTTTATAAGGTGGCAGAGTTCAATATGGTATAGGATATTTTTCCAAAATTTAAGAACTAGCTTGAACTTTCTAGAGCCTTTTAAAAGGTTGAATTTTCTAAATTTTTCTGGCAGATTTCCAGGGACTTTTAGAAGGTTGAATTTTGTAATGGTGTGTCTAGTGCCTTTTGACTGTAGACCAAAAGCTGAAAACCAAAAGTGCGGAAGCAAGTTCGGGTTAATAGGCCTTTTTGTTGATTTGTTGAAACTCTTTTGAAAACACCAAGTTGGTGCACTAAGCTTGCATCTAAGTGAACCATGATCATAAAGACTCATGCAACATAATTCATTCATATTAAACATGATTTTTGTTGTCGTAACACAAATCCGGACCAAACAATATTAAATAATCGTACTTTCTGTAGAAAGAATTATATGCAAATGGGTAATAATCATGCTCATCGACCATGCTTCTCAGTCTAATATTAGTAAGATTATAATTCATATATCAACTTCTCTAGAGCTAAGGCTTACAACTAGATTATAATTCATAAATTCACTTCTCTAAAGCCAAGGCTTACAATCAGCAGTGAACATTTTGATCCTATGTTGTCGACTACTTTGGTTTGGAATGCTATATTGGCTAGGTTTGTATTCACCAGCAACGGGTATTTCCATAAATATTCAGTTTCATTTGTAAGATTGATTGGAATGATATTTAAGCTATTAGTCTCTTCCCACTTGGGGTCTCCAAGTGTTTTAAGCCACTCAATCAGTTTAACAATTCAAAAAACGATGATTAGTGCTAAGGTTCTAGAAATAAAATTCATGATCTTTGTTGTTGCCATCAGTGAAAACAAATCAAAGCTATCTTGTTTAATGTCTAATGGATGTTGTTGCTTTTCATCAAAACAACATTGCACATGCTGTTGCCAATACATTATAACATAAAAATGACCATAACATTGTCAGCAAATCTTCATTATCCACTCTGGTAGCTTGAAACAATTCCATCATTTTACTTAACTTCAGGTTAAGGAATTCAAGAACCATGTACTGTTCTAAAATTTGATCCTCCTGGGAGTTTATAAGATTGAACTGGGGAATGAGCCAAGTTCAAATAAATTCAAAATTATAAAAACCAAAAATGTGGTTTGATAAGCAATATAACTGCTTGATTAAATAAATAAGCTATTGTTCCCGTGAATGATAATAAGCAAATAACATGTATTTGCACTTCTCAAGTGGATGGTTGTGTATTCAAAGTTGTCTGCTGTGTAGATGAAAACCAAATCAATTTTGTTTCTTGCAAGGCATGAACAGGGAAGGGATGGATATGATGATCAATTGTGTTACCTTAGTATTTACTTGTTCAAAAATCCCCTGCATGTGTGATTTTGTTTCTTGCAAGACATGAACAGAGAAGTCATGGACACCACTCTATGGTTGGTATTATGTTATTTTCTGCTTATGCGGGGGAAAAAAAATACCCCTTGTATGTCAACATTTACTGGTCCTTGTCGTAAATTGCAATCATAAGTGGAATTGTTTGATTATGTGAACTAATTAACAGCTTTTGTTCATTCCTATTTACAGAAACCACCAATGAATCATGATGGATGCAATTCATTGTAGAAATAAAGCTCTATTGTCACATTTATGATGCCTTGAGAAAAAGTAATGGTTGCTACATGCAACGATTTTTTTTTTTTGGGGGGGGGGGCATTATAATTTCCAATAATGGCTAAAATGCCCATCCCTTCCATCCCCTTGTTAACTAAGTATGATTTATCTTTCTTGGTAGATTTTTGAGCAGTATGTGATTTCTTATACGTTCTTATGATACAAACTCTCCATTTGTGGTTAGGGAAAGATGGTGCTTAGTTAGTCCACTGTCTTGTCAAGATTATTTATTTTTTCTTGAGGGAAAGCAAGTAAAAGAAGAATTTAGCAGGTCAACTTAATCTTCCCTGTTGTTGAGAATTAGTGCAGAACATATATGCTGATTGGTACAGTAATTGTTTCATGTTTACTCGTTGGTAGTAGACTTGTTTCTACCAAATTGTCATTTGCATAGCAAATGCCACCTTAGAAGGCACATGGAGGTGCCCTATCCAGCAGTTTCTGTCACACCTTAAATCCCATGATCCTGGGATGCGAGCTAGAGAACACATGCAACACCACCATCATACACAAACTCTATCCCAATCAGAGCTAACTACCATAGAGCCAGAAATGAAATAATATAAAATACGGTGCCCTATAAGTAACCATACAGGGTAATACCCACCCTATACTTTTCCATCACATTATGATAGTTGCCACATACAAACCACTGCACCACAATGGGCTCAAGAGAGCATAATAAACCTCATATGTGAGGTATCCAAGATAATAAAATATTATTATAAATATAATAATAAATGGAGGAGTTAAAGCTCTAAATCTTCTGACCAGCTGGTCCCATAGGTTACCAGGCCTCCAAACTTGCACATACATTTGTAGGGGATGAGTACCAAACCACGAGTGCCTACTTTAATGCACAAGGATACATAACATGCCGTATAATGTTGCTACCATGATCATGCAATTCAACAACAACACATAACTCATGAGTTATCATCATCATCATTTATTATTTTAAGAGATATATCATCATACTTAACAACCTATCATCTTCTCATTATATCATCGTTTTTACTTTTTAATAATCATAGTAAACACTTGAATTCATTTTCCATGATTAACCTTAACATAATGGCGTCAACACATTCGATCCTTCAACATCATCGCTTTTTTTAATAAATTTAGCAGTTTATATCATCCTTATCTAGCATTCTCCTTGACATTCTTACCAATATTTCTATTGGTCTTTATCAATGTTACTATTATGTTATCATTAATCAATTAATATTATCATGATGATATAAACAACAAAGCATAAATAAGCCTATTATCATTTACACCGACCTGATACTAGGTAAACATAAGCAATAATATCATGCCTCCTGGGTTTAGCCCGATTGGCTAATGGGTATGCTCCCAACATAGATCACACGAGTTCAATTCCTGATTCAAGCAAGACATACATCAGGGGCAACCTACATCTCCTTGGTTTATCTATCTGTTATACAGTTCGTTGAGAATTGTAATAAATCGGTGAAGGTTCAGAGTAACCAAAAAAAAGAAAAAAGAAAAAAAGAAAACAATAACATCATATAGTCATCAATATCAACTTTTTAATAATATTTTAATCATCCAAGCATACCACATTACCTATCTTGCTAGTTTATAAGCATGAACAACAGAAAGCATTGACTATATAAACTAACTCAATATCTCATGCATCACACAACTCAACATAACTTAAGTATAAATACCAACTCAACATTTATCACAACTTACTTATTATCTGTGAACACCACATTTATTCAATTGATTTATTTTGTTACTTGTTATGCCATTAACTTAAATTAATTACTTATAACTCAAATCATCCATTCTAGTTGAAATATCATTCGTGAAGCATCTCAACCATATTTATATTCGTCAATTATAACAACTAGATTTCAGTCCATGAATCAACCATCTCATTATCATATCACCTTATTTATTATCTCATTATCAATATCACACATAACATATACTATATCCAAAACTAATATACTATGGGCTTGGTACTTTGTCTGGGTGGGTTTGTGAACATAGATTGCCAATCCACGCCTGATCCAAGCCTGCCCCATTTGACCTTGGTCAATATGAGTGAATACGTGCTTACGTGTCTACCTCATTTTGGCTTTGCCTCCAGAAATAAATTCACTGGCTTTTGCGTCTGCCCCTTTGGCTAGTCACATAAATAATATGCCCATCAACGTTTGCCTTACTTTGTAGGTGATTAACTTACTGAATGTGAGTACTCATTCTTGCATACGTTTTGGAAATTTTAACCTTAAGGTATTTCAATACCCTTCTATTTTTAGTACCTACCTAAAATCCAAAAATCAATGTATAGTATATAAATATGCAGATTATAGTATTCCATTATCTTTGTTTATCAACTAGTGATGGTATGCATTGCAACTCAACATATAATATTTATTACATCAATAGTTTATCATCAACCAAAAGTTAGAAAAAGTGTAATGCGTCAGTTACTTTTTGACGTTTGGAAGGCCAAACTAAAACTTCCTATCAGAATCCATTAGAACCGGGTTGAATGACCCATTCCGTTGGAATTGGATTAAATGACTTATTTCAACGGTTTTAATCAGAAAAGTTGTCAGAAAGTTGATAAAAGTTTGTAAAATTTAGAATTTTAAAATAAACGCACAGAAAACGAAAATGATTAAAATTTTTTAAAAGTTTGTAACTTTTTGTAAAGTTTGGCCATCCAAACGGGCCCTAAATAACACTTTAAACACTCAATTTCATGCTTTTCTTACAATTTTATCAATACCCATATATATATCAGCATCTTCCATTTCATGCATCCCAGCATCTTTAACCAACATACACGTACACCAAAGTCATGTCAATAAACTCAAACGTAAACCTCTACCTCAACCATGAAAGGAGGAGTTGGAGAAGAGGAAGGAACCAAGAGGAGGAGGAAGCAGCAGCAGCAACAGCAGGCCAAGTCACCACCACCACCTCCAGCTGTAATCGCACCCACCACCGGCCACCCATGAGCCATCAAACACACACACACTCCCCCTCACTCAACTCTCTCAAACTCCCTGCAACTCTCCTCTCTCAGCCCTTTCACTTTCTCCTCTGCACCTCAAAACACCTAGACCAGATTTGGGAAATAAGGGAAAAAAGAAAAGAAGAAAAGAAAGAAAAGCAAGGAGAAAGTCACGTGATGGAGAGAGGGGGGGAGAAGCTTCTTAAGGAAGCAACCCGTACATGCACGCATATATACATGTATATATATAAAGGTTGAGGGATAAAGTGACAAAAAACTAGAAAATCAAGAAAATACCCATACACAGGCCGTCCTGAAGCCATCCCCATTTAGACGCACCATGCGCACACGAAAGAAGAATGCCATGCACATGACACTTTTTAAGAAGGCTACCTCCTTCACTTGGATTGAACACAGTTGTGCTCACAACAAACTCATGTTTTTTGGAAATTTTGAGAAAAATTTTCTAAGTGTTGGACACCAACCCAATTCTCCCCAGTTAAACGGCAATACATTATAATTCATATTTAAACATGGTTAGAACATTATAAATGGATTAAAATAATTAAATAAACATCTGGGCTATTACAGTTTCTTGTCCTTTCAAAATCTTATTCAAATATGTTAAACCCCAACCTGCAATTCCTAAAAGTTTTGACTTTATTTAGTAACCTCCACCTCCAAGATTAGAGAAGGGGAAGAGCCTCCAATATGCTTTATATGGTCTCCCCCTTTATCATTGTTTTCTGCAGGGGATTCCCCTTGTAGCTATTATCAAGAAAGATCTATAAGCCTCTCTCAAAGCAATCTCTGTACGTAAATTGTCATCCCAGAATCACGCACACCCTACTCTTATTATGAAGAACTTTGCAAGTTCATTCAAGTTTTCTAATTTCTTGCCTGTCTAACTCTGTGGGATCTACTCACATGCAGAAATCTCTGAACCTCTAGCAAGTCTTGTTGCCATATTTTCACTTCACTGCTCTCTTTCACATCACCTCGTGATCTTTGCTACTCTAGATAACACATGCTCTTAAAAGCTTCAGTGAAAACCTGTAGTTGTTTTTGATACCAAACTGCCAATGTGAGTTGGAGAACAGAATTTCTTTCGTTCCTTGCCTTACGTAAGATAGTTACAGCGACCAACTAATTGTGATGCCAACAGAGTGTCGGAGGAAACACTGTATGGTAACTGATGCCTGGAAATGCATGTGCAAGATTCAATGACGGGGAAGCAAAATCATTCCTCTAAAACTTGAGTCCCTTGGGTTATGCACATGGACTTTCCACATTACTGTACAGCTTCACTTGTTGTTTGTTAGTCACTGCCCAAGGTGTTTCTTATTTTGTATGCCTAAAAGGGAAGAAAAAAGGGTAAAGGAATGCATAATAACATCATTTGTATAAATAATTAAAATTGCTATATATGAGATGCCACACAAGGAATAACATAACCATTCTGTCCCATTTGGTGAAGGTTCCTTTGGTTTATATCTATAGCATTTTTACATGTATGAGTTTCAAGGAAAAAGTTTTATCATTGAATACTCAAGGCAGCATATATCAACCATTGGGCTAAGCATAGTTATTGCATTAGGCTGCCTCTGGGTTAACAATCATGTATTTGCATGTGTTTGCGCACACAGGTTTCTTTGAATGGTTTGTGGGAATTCTCAACTTCTAATGCATCAAAATACAAAAAGGAACTACTAGAAATACATATTCATAGTAACATGCTGAAGATGAAAATTAATGAAATTGCATGCCCTATTAAGAAAATGATTATTCGATGCCATCTTGGTGAAGTTTTATTTTAGTTAGTGTAGCCATCTTTCTTAAACTTGTGTTGAACAATTATAGCCATTTTGTATTGAACTCAGCTCGTGTCAGCCACACCTTTAAAAACCACTCGGCCATTTTGGCAACTACTTGATCCATAGATGCGATTCTTTTTCTAGATATAGGCTCTTAACTGCTTAGTATTTTCTGCAATGCTTCAAGCTCAAGACAGATTTCAGCTTGTTCTTTGGCTTTGGTACTGCTCATTCTTGTCCCACTAGCAAAAAGAGCATAATGCAAACATTGCTGACATAAACATGTGGCAAATATGAGTGCTACAAAATTTTCTCACTTCACAAATACATCTCAAATGGTTTTAGCAATTATTGTTTTCCCCTTTCCCTTTGACATTATTTTATAAAATGCTGTACTCGTGGTTTTTCAGAGCATCTATCCTGTTTATTAACTTGCTATTACAATAGGACCTTGCATGATTTCATGTTTACCATTGGAATTTATGCACAGTTTTGTGCTTGGAAACTTGATCACAATTTATGCACAAAATAACACACACAAAAAAAGAGCAACAAAACCCCACATTCTAGGTGGGATTGTTTAGACATTCAATGCATTCTGTGAGTTGTCTAGTACGTTTTTGGATTTGTCTCGTACTCTTTTGGGCCTGATAATCTGAATATTGAATAAAGTGCCTGCTAGGTACATAACCTTTAGAATTGTGCTGGCCATCAGAGGATAATAGTTGATTTAGAGCCTTATGAGGTTGTGGCTAATACTTCATCTGCTCCAGTCGTTACTTATTCTTGTCTCTGATATCCTTGCTAGTTTCATATGCAAAGTGGAAAATATCGATATAATATGAAGCTTTAGGCTGCAAGATGGCTTAGAAATTTGGAGGCTTGCATATGCAATATTTATTTATTTATTTTTAATTTTTTGATAGATAATTGCATATGCAGTACGTTAATCATATATTTTGCTTATAGGAGGACGGTAAGTTAGTCTATTTTTCGTTAATCATATATTTTGCTTATAGGAAGACAGTAAGTTAATTTATTTCATGCTGGACTCTTAGCTAAATCTTTTTGGCTTAGTTTTTATTCTGATAATTTAATGAGTCATGTTATGTAATACTAGTTGATAGTTATCATTGGCTCTATGCAGCACAGACATGGGCACTATATACAGTGGGCACTTTGACATAGAAAATCCTAAAACATAGGATGGGCGTGAGAAGGACAACAATATATCTATCTTATAACCTTGAGTAATATTATAATTTCTACACTACAATTTTTAGAAGGTTGAGGGAAAGTCTCCTGGAGTGGCATGAAAAGGGGTGGAGGCAGAATCAATGAGGGCTATCCTTTATCTGGATGTTATTTGCCTTGAAGGATTGGATGGTTTGGCCAACCCATCTATTGATGCTTTTCCTTCTTTAGCGGTTATAAAACCACATGGAGAGGAGAAGAGGCGTTGGCTCTAGTGGGAAGGGCCAAAGGAGAAAAGCCTATTTTGCTTGGGAAATGGGAAGGGAATGGATGGGCTATGAGCAAAACAGAGCAACTAGTAATGGGATGAGGGAGTATGTTATTAGGGGTGATGCAGTAGGTAAGGAGATGAGGCATGTTTAAAGGATTTTAGTGAAAGGAAATGTCAGTCCAGTTGGTAATGGGGCTTATTTATTCAACAGAATTTGGGGTTGATGAAAAGCCAATCCAGCAGGTGGGTAACATTCAAGAAATTTGATTTGTCTTTGGAATTGGTTGATAAAATTGAGGGGTCAGGGACATTCCTAGTCTGTTGCGGACTATGAAAAACTGGCATTTCAAAATGGGTGCTATATCCATATTCGTATCCAGTGCATATTGGATATAAATACTTTTCAGACACAACAAAAGACATGTTAGATATGCCACTTGTAGTCTCCAATTATTTTAATATTTTTCTCCAAATATACGATCAAGACAACATAGTTTAATATGTGAAATCTTTAAAATTATAAAATCTTTTATTATATGTTTTATTATGTTTTATATATTCAATCATGTATTTAATTAGTTTTCTTGTTAATATTATTTTTTTATAGATAACTAATAAAAATTATATTTTTCTTTCATATTTTCTCTGTGTCCATATGTATATTGTGTTTTCATCCCGTGTCTATAACCATGATTGTTGGGTTGTGGACATAATTTGGATTTGGGCTAGAATTACTTCTCATCTTAAATGACCTTGCAAAACCTCTCTCTCTCTCTTTCTGTGTGATATTTTTCTACCATAGTAATCTATTAGTAACATTAACCTAACCACATGTGGTCGAGAAGTTTGGCTGAAGATTCAAGAAAGGATCACAAAGTTCACGATGGTTGTCAAGACATGAATATACATGTATAAGACAAAACACACAACAATGTGTACCTAATTATCTCAATAAGCAATAGAATAATATGTACCCGAGCCAAGTTCTAGTCAAAAGTGCTGTAACGAGTGATTTTTAAATAAAAGATCCTAGTCAAGCCTACACATAACATTTAAATCTAACCCTCTATTAGAGCTGTTAGCATCCATTCCAATCATTTCCATCCAAATATATATTACAACCCGTCAAATATACACAATGCAACAGAAATTGAAGTCAAGAAAAATAATAG
>QLOD02000013.1:23066179-23093860 GCA_003260245.2 Sideroxylon spinosum | reverse complement strand
TTATTATTATTATTATTATTATTATTATTATTATTATTATTATTAAAGATTTGAATTTTTAATTTCAATGACTATTTTATGCTAACACTCCCCAAATTAACTATTTAGATTTTCTCCTACAATAAATATCCAGCTTAAGGCAAAATAATTATTGAGAAAAACATTACAATTAATTAAAAACTTAACTCTTAATTATTAAAAAATATATATAGTTACAATATGAGCTTCACCCTAACACTCCCACCATTAAATATTCCCCCCCCCCCCAAAAGAGTATCTATCCAGCTTTTAAGGGCAAAATAGTAATTGAGAAAAAAGATTATAATTATTAAAAGCTTAGACTCGTAATTTTAAAAAAACAAAACAAAACAAAACAAAAAAACAAACAAAACAAACAAAACCAAAAAAAAATTACTTAGATCTTGAAATAAAATTTCAAATAAAATTCAAGGGTGGCAAAGGGAAATATTTCCTCAAACGAAAATTAGAAAAACAATTTACGTTAAAATAAACTGCGCCTTAACAATTAGAAAATCATAGGACAAAAGAAAGAGCAATGGTTACATCAAGTGAGTTCATTCGTTTTTTTTTTTTTTTTAAAGAGAGGTAAATCTGACAAAGCAAAGTCTACTAGAGTGAAATGGGAATCTACTTTTCCAGTTCTGATCTCTAACGGATGCGTGCTCATCGTGCAGCCAGGCTTAGATAATCCAGCAATAAATTTAAAATTGCAATAACAACAAAACACAAACTACGAAATTAGGAAATGGGTAAAAAGAACATTCCAATTACCCCATATCAGCATAAATGCCTTGAAGATATATATATATATATATATTTCTGAGGTGGTTCGCTCCAATTGAAACCAAATTGATAATTCATACCCGGGGCATAAATTGATAATTCAATGAATCCATCAATGCCATGTCCAACAAGGCTTATTTATATTGATAAAGAACCAATCATGTACTTGTTCCATGATGACTCAAAAACACAATATATACCTAAACCCATAATTGTACTTGTAACGCCAATAAAACATGAAAACCAAGCCAACCTTACCGACTATCCGAGTACCCAAATGAAAAGGAACAAACAGGGACCAAACGGGTTTTTTTTAACTCATTAACTTAAAAACATTTACTTTTTTTGAGTCACAACAGAAGCTGGGAATCAAGAAGCCATCTGTGTCCTAATAGCAAGCAACCAGTTGACTTCCCACATCTTGCTTCTGCAACGGCTACTTAGTAATCATTCATATTAATGGGGAGTAGAATACAACCATTTCTGCAAGCAGAAACAAGTATGTCATAAACGAGAACAGTATTACATTAACGGCAATAATTTGGATATATTCTTATGTATGTTCAACAGAATTACTGGATTTTGGTCTCCAGCAGAAGTGTACAAGTAAAAAAACAATAGGAGTAGAAAAAGCAATGCATACACAGCATCTCTATGGAGCTGTTCTTCTAAGCTTCCCTGCCCTATTCTGATGGGGTAGGGAATGAGTAGAAAGGTGTACAAGGACACTTACCATCATAGTTATCAATAGTATTGAACCGAACATCAACCTGGCGAAGGTACCAGTTCGCATTTCAACCGGTGTGTTTCCGGGTGGGATGGGGATGGAGCTGTCTCAGTTTAGGCCCAAAGTAAGGGAGGAATGGTGCTATGACGGGGATGGTGCTGTCTCCGTTTAGGCCCAAAGTAAGGGAGGAACAGTGCTGTGACGTTACTCAGCTTGTTACAGAGTGCTACAGGCGCTGTCATTGGGAGTGGAATCATATGAGCAGCCTATGGTATGTCATCCTATTGCCTGTCCAGAACTGCTGTCTGAAGGCAGTAATGATGGTGGTACCATGGTGCCTGGTGATTGTGTTAATGCAGAGACAAGGGTGTCTAAGCGGGTGCTAAGAAGGGTCAATTCTGTGAAGAAGGTGCTGGGAGTTCCGAAGAAGGGTAGGAGGGAGCTGACAAGGCTGACAGGGTATAAATGGTAGATGTATACTAAGCAAGTTCAGGAATACCAACCTCCAATATAACAATGGTAGCAGGAAGAAGAGGCAGAGAGAGGTTAGGGCATTGGAGTGTAATGTGAACAATGAGGGAGAGGCAAGAAGCACTCGGAAGGAGAACAAAAGAGGGAGGATAAGTTTCTATTGTGTTACCAATGAGGTCAAAAACAGTGAGTTGGAATGTAAAGGGTAACAATGGGGTTGGGAAGAGAAGCACTATCAAAGCTAATTTGAAGAAGAGGAGACTGGTGGTGGTACGCTTGCAAGAAACTAAGATGGGAGAGATAGATTCCTTGATAATTAGGGCAACATGCAGAGGCAGACCCACCCTATGCCGACGGTGGGCCACTGCCTACACTGAAAAAAAAAATTATATTATATGTAGTGATTAATGTTTGTGTAAATACTCAAATATTTTAAAATTTTTAAAATTTAATTAGTACATTTAATAATTAATTTATTTATAATCAAGTCAAATTATATTAAATCGTGTCAATATTAGTTTTACATATTTATATTGTATCATATTTAAATTTCTCCTAAGTAACTCGTTATACAGGTTGTTTCCTATTCAAGTTGTGTCAAATATTATCATCTCTACCTATATTTTACTCTATTTTTAAAATTTTTTTATTTGATTTTATTTTAAGTAAATTTAAATTAATATTATTTTATTCTAACATTACTTGAATTGATAATCAAATAAAGGAATAAAAATAGTCATTCTATTTTTATGTACAAAAAAAATTGCAATGTTTTAAAATATGAAAGAACGAAGAGGTTGTTGTACGTTGTTTTGTTAATTTAAAGGTTATTTTGTGTAAAAAAACTTCATATCAATGTATAATATTTTATAGGTTATCATATTTTATGCATTTATTTGAAATTTAAAATTTTATTTATGATTTTAGCTTACGCTGACGTAAATTCTTGGATCCGCCACTAGCAACATGGGTGCATTTGGTTGTGGAAGGTGTTCCAAGGCGCAATCTAGTGATGCGGGGAGAAAGTGAGAGAGAGAGAGATGGGGAACTAGTCCATCAGTTGTTTTAGAGTCCAATTGATGATGTGAAATGGGCTTTCATGGGTGTCTACATGCCAATGGTACGTGGTCCCGTTTAGAGTGTTAAAAAAAAAGCTAAAAATCACTGAAAAATACTGAAAATCTTTAAAAATTATTCATTTTTTATTTCATACGAACCCGCAATTTTTATCAAATCTTATAATTTTTTTTATCACTCCACACGTCCCGTAGTCAGAAGCAAGAATTGAGATAAGAGCGGCTATGTTTGGCTGGAATATGCCAGTGTAAGGGGCATTTTAACCTTGTTGAGGCTGGATCAGAAAGGTGGAACTATAAAGTTCGGTTGGTATGGAAAGAGAGAGATTGTAGAATTCTTGGAGATAGGAAACAAAGTGAAGAATGTTTTTCTTGTCTCAACTGTATAGCTGGATGAAATGGGGTTTAGAACTGAATATGTTTTGTAGAGGGTTGAGTGCTGATTTGAGCGGGTTTTTTTTATTTTGCACAGCATTTTCCTAATGCCTACTTTCCTTGTTCATTAATGGTATGGTGCGGGACAGCAACTTCCACTTGTTAAGAGCAGGGGCTGAAAAGAGTTCTTGTATAGGTTGAGTTTGTTGGGCTTTGATGCAAAAATTCTTTATTTATTTTCAAAAAAAAATATTGATGGAATTTCAATTAAAAAAAGAAAATTATAGTAGTGTCTAGATGGTGTTCAACCCATAAAAACGCTTAATTAATGTTCCCCCCAGAAAAAAAAAATAAATAAATAAATAATGAAAAAAACAAATCTTCTTTCTAAATTGGACACGAAGGAATAATAGAGGTCAAAGCTGGTCAATCAATGCTGATTTATCAACTGAATTGAATTAATGAAACAAACCATCCAGGTGACAGATTCCTGATCAAACCCATTCAACCAACTGGTCCAGTCCAGTTCTGACAGCGTTGTTGAAAGCTCAAATTCAGAAAAGATGTTTGAGGAATCAGGCCCCTATCCTCTCGCAATATAAGGATTATACTGTCATAATGTCAAATTGAAAGGTGGGTGGTTCTGAACTACATTTGTCAGACATGGTACATGCACACACACAAAACTAATAGTTCATAGAACATATGAACAGAAATTGTATCCAACATCAGAAAGCGCCATTCCATCAGTCTCTCACATAACAAAGAGCATCAGCGAAGAGCTAGGAAAGGCCCAGACCAAAAATATGAAATCCATCTCAAATTTACAGCCCATCTAGAAATTAATAATTCAAATCTTCTTTCTTTTACATGATCCTAATTGTTCTCAAAAGTGGCAATTTTGTCTAGACAAATTTGATCGGGAAAAAAGTGCATGAGCACTTTTGGCACCCCAAAATAAAATCAATTTTGATTTTTAATTTTCCACATAGCTTCTAGCTCAAGTCAACTTCCGGAATATGGAATAATGTTTTTTTGATAAATCCAGAATGTGGAATAATTGTTGGGATTGTTGAAAATCAATGCAAAGTCTTCCACAAATAGTAGTTCATTTAGGAAACTAATGAAGTCAAAAGACACAATTAAATGCATTAATAAAAAAATTGTAACAAGAGGTCATAGGTATCCCTGTAAATAATTACCTGTTGGCAATACAGAGGATGATATTCAAATTCAGCTACGCCCGTGGCTTCTACTCAAGGATTGGTGCGCCAGAAGTTTACGACTTGAAGTTCGAGGATCTTCCTGCTAGATATCATGTTAGCTCATGTCAACCAGAAATTTTGTAAGTTAGATGTTTAAAGAGCACCAAAGAACCCAATGTATACTGGCATAACCCCACATCAACAGTCACAGAACAGAAGTGCAAGATAAAATTAATAATTAAAACAAGAGAAATAGCAGTATAGCCTAGTGTAAATAAATGCAAAACGTAAAAAAGCTAATGCTATGAAACATAAAAGACAACACAATTCATGGTCATGTTTCATTCGAAAACAGCTATCAATTTGTGCATGTTCAAGTGGATGGTACAGCAGGATATTCTGGAGCGCATTCCTTTTTTAGTCATGCCAGGTCCCATGCTATACGAAAAGTATGTTTCTCTAGGAAAGAATTTATTCAAAACCTAGAAAAGGCAAGATGTTCAATTTTAATTTTTTTTTTAAGAAGGTGCATAAATGTAAGAAAAAGCTAATAAAAAGCCCTTAGAGAGGCATCAAGACAGAAATTAAAACACCTTGTATAGAGACGCAGCTGATTCAGATTCAACAGTTTGGATTGGGACATGTCCAAGTGATTGGAAGGCATCCAGTGCATCTAAAGTCAGCTGCCAGCCACAAAGAGCTATAGCACCAGCACTGGAACTGGAGCCACTGCTGCTATTACAGCCTGCCGCTGCAACATTACCATTCACCCAGGGACAGAAGTAATTGTGGTGCTTAATTGGATCAAACTCTGACTCTTCATAGTTGCTTTCTCCATTTGGAGGCCCTGAACAACATTCAATGCCCATTAAACTGCATAAGTTAGAAGAATACAAAGCAAACTGAAAAGGACACTGTAAAACAGGATATAATATAAAAAGGAAAAGACCAACGAAAAGAATTAATGCAGCCTCAGTGACATGGGAAAGAAGCAAAAGAGAGTCATGATCTATCCACTCCACATTGAAAGAAACAAAAGCCATATTTACACATGCTAGCAAACCAATTGGAACCAGGCTAGAACAAAAAGGTCATTAGCAGCTTCTTTTTTTAACCTTAAGTTTGGAGCAATCAGCCAAAAACAAGGAAAGAAAAACAACCAGTTGGTATACACTAAGTAGATAGAACCTTGTGTTCCCACAAAAATTAATCCCGTAGTATATTTTAGACACACATAATCAAGCCCCAAAAAAAAAAAAAAAAAAAATTAACCAGACCCAATCCTTCAAAGGGATCACTGATTCATTATCAGGCATGTTCTGAGTTGGCCATGATCATCAAAGCCCATGAAAAGCCACTACACTTGATAGTAAAGGTTGTTAAAAATTAGATTTATATACATAGCAACAGCATAATTATAACCGTAAATTGATTAGCAATGCTGCAAATTATCTTGAATTTACTGTTGTCCATGGTTCTAACTATCAGAAAAAGTTGCCACAATAGCATGGACAATACCAGTTATAATAACTATCCAGAAGAATATTCAAAGAACTCCCAATGCTTATTCAAACAACTCCCAATGCTTCTGTCACATGATTTTTATCGATTTAGAAAAGGCATATGATAGGGTCCCAAAAGCAATTTATGGAAGATATTGGAAAATAAAAAAAGTTGCTATGAAATATGTTAAAGTGATCAACGATTAATGATAGACCAACTACTAGCACAAGAACTATTAGAGCCGGAGGTGATGGAAATAATTTTTCAATTACAATTGGTTGACACCAAGAATCTACTTTCAGCCTTATGTTTTCACTTTCATTATGGACGAGCTTACTAAACATATTCAGTTATGGACAAATTAAACATATTCAAGATGTTATCCCTTGCTGTCGTTAACAAATAATATTGTATTGATAACTAGATCTGAAGTTAATAATAATTTGGAACTTTGAAGGCACACTTTAGAGTCAAAAGATTTTGAAGTAGAACTTAAACATTACATATACATTGTAAATTCAGTAAAATTAAAAAGTACGAATAAGGGTATAGCGAAAATTGAGATTCAAGAAGTGCCAAGAATTGGTCATTTTCAATATCTTGGACAAATTATTCATACAAATGAAGGGATTAAAGAAATGTTATCCATAAGATTCGAGCCAATTGGTTAAAATGGAGTACTGCCTCGGGTGTTTTATGTGACTGGATAATACCTATTAAGCTGAAAGAAAAATTTTATAGGACGGTTATAAGGCCACCTATACTTTGTGATATAAATTGTTGATTATTAAGAAGCAACAATCTCATAAGATAAATATAGCGAGAATAAAGATATTATGTGGTGATATTAGAAAACAAATAGGATAAAAAATGAAAATATCCAAAAGAAAGTTGAGGTGACACCAATAGAAGAGAATTTGTGAAAAATGTTGTTTAAGATAGTTTGATCATGCCCAATGTAAGACCTAAAGATGCATCAATAAGGAAGAGTAAATCAATTCATATAAGGGATAAAAAGGACAAAAGATAGACCTAAAATTATATGCGCCATAATTGTGAAGAAAGACCTAATTTCATAAAATCTGAAGGAAAAAATATCTCGTGACAAAAAAAAAAATGGAGGAAGAGAATTCATGCAGCTGACCAAAGCTAGTTTAGAACTAAGGTTTTGTTGAATTGAGTTTTGAGTTAACAGGGCCACATAACTTGTCCTTGGCTTCTTTACCCAAACAATTGTTAGCAACTAGATCTATAACATTTCTACAAGGTTCAGGGATACTCATTTATTTTGTTTCCAGTAAGGTAAGCATCCAAACATACTGTTCCTCTAGCTTCTAGCAGCATATGGGTATGGGGCATCATCCCTTGAAAACGAATAATATAGACTAGAACTGCTTCTTCAACATTTAGAAAGAGAGAGAGGAGGAGGAAGAAGAAGAATATAAAAAATAAAGCAAAAGAATCAAACAGAAGTACCTATCCCATTTGCCACCATATAACCTGACTCAGGGTATGCACAGTCGTCAGTAGCCGATGCCTTCCCAGCCTGAGTTACTTCTTCCTTTGATGCTTCATAACCAGAACATACAATTGCATTGCAAGAAAGAGAAGGTCGGGTACTGTTCTCCTGGGGTAATATGTTCACATTACTGGTTTTTTCGCCACTTTCAGTAGACTCAGCTTTCACAGAACCAACAACCTTTGATCCACTATCTGCCCTTCCTCCATATTGACACATCAAATCTTGATTGTCACCATGACGATCCTCTCGATCCATTTCGTCAGGGACAAAATCACCCATTAGACCAGGATCTGGACCAAATTCACCTGTTTGACCCTGATTTTCTGTGACTTCAGGAAATTCACCTGTTTGACCCTGATTTTCAGTAACTTCAGCAATTGGCTCCACATCACCAACAACACTATCTGCTCTATGTACAGAAATATCAGTCCCATGAATTTCAGCTTCATGGCTAGCACCCATTCCAACACTGCCCCCGCTAATAGCAAAGCTAGGACAGTCCCTCCCATAAGCAGTTGCAGTGTCTGTGTTTAGTACTTCCTCACCATCATTTGTGCTGCTAAGACCCATTTCACCTGCAATTCTCATGGTAGCTGGACAGGTACTCTGTTGTGCTTGATTACTGTAGTTTAATTCTGAAGTATCATACAAATCCGGATTCTTAAACAATGTTGTAGAGGGCAAATGGATGTCGTCAACATCTCCTGGATAATTTTCTACACTTTCCATGGAATCCTCACCAGCACTGTGACACACCGTGTCCATTGCAATAACTGAGGATACACGTGCTGAATCTCTAGTGGACCTAATACCAACATTTTGCTCACTTCCCTGGCACAAAGGATCAATTCCACGCACATCGGTTTCAATGTCAAAACCCATTGAATAGCTAGGACCAGCTCCAGATGAATCCCCTCTATATGATGGACGGTAGGTTTCAAAATCATCAGAGTCACGGGCACGCTTTGACGGGCCAGCCGAGTACTGCTTACCATCATCAACTTCATCACCATCACGGTCAATAACAGTTCCTTCAATGCTGTCTGCTTGCTGCATCACTAAATGTGGCCTGTCAACAGTACTTCCACCTTCATCCAAGTTCCGCTTACGAGTACTAGGACCTCGTGATTCATATGACGCTGCACGGTCACCAACCTCACTGCTGGAAGGCTGCCCAATCATTAGATCCCTTCCCATATCAGCATCTTGGTACTGTTCAGACATCATTGTCATGCGTAGGTGTGTGGAGGATAACCCACCAGCCATCGTTAAATTTAAATCCACACCAGCATTTGACTGTGATTTCCCCTCATCTGTTGTTGCAGCTTCGTCATGGTCCTCAGTCTGCTCTTTTTCCATACCATCAGGAGTAACATATCCATTGATTCCACTAGCCGCACTTACTCCACGTGTCAATGCCATTTTCTTACTTGTTTCAGGAATATCCATGCTAGTGGGAGTAAAGCGAGCAGGACGTGACACAGTTAGGAAGTCCCAGATTCTGACTGTGGCACCACATAGGCTACAATCTAACAAAGGTGACCTAGATTCAGATTTAGACTCAAGACCAAGTAATTCATTCTTTCGAGAGTCTTTTCTGGCAGCATCTTGAAGATGAGCACGTTCTCTCGTAGGACCAATTGAAAGTCCATTCCTAGCTGATTGAGCCGAATGTTCTTCACAATCCTGAACATTTGGAAGCCATCTTGGTTCCCATCCACACAAGCCTATAAGCTTCTGAGACAAAGAATCAGATTTTTGAGAAATTAGAAAAAGCATAAGTAAATCAATACTGGTCTACAAATGTATTTAAGATTTCCAAAATCCTACACGAGAATATATAAAGAAGTCCTCTTGTCTGGTGTTTCCCACTCCTGAGATATTTTCTCCCTTAAATCCAGACTCCCCCGCTATGAAAGCCTGTGATTGAACGAGAAAACGGTCAATTTCTGGGCCCCGAGAAACTCGCATCTGCTCAATTGCAGCTGCAGCCACAACTGGGAGGGAGAGAAACTGCAGGAGTCCATCACAGCGATCCTTATAACCCCCAATAAGAGCTGATGGGGGAGCAGGAGGAAATTGCACCAAGCTCTCTGCACAGCTGTTTCCTCTCCAAGGACAAGTGACGGTGTGCCCTGCATCTAGCTGGTTGGCAAAGTTTTCCGCTGCGCTATCAGCTTCATCAAAGATAATTAAGAGATGAAACCATTATTCATTGATAAGAATGCAGCATCAATATTACTGCACCTGACGAGCTATGAGCATCTATATTAATGCACCTGATGAGCTATGAACATAAAATAGTACCAGGGAATGCTGTTTAAATGTCAGATGCATACAAAATACAAACAGTTATACAAAGAAGAAGTTTCCGTAGCAAACAAAAATCAGTGAATCAGCAAACTAAACATTTAAAGTCAAGATAAAGATAACTACATTCAATGGTGGATAACGCAATATTCACTACACTGGCCCCTGCTAGCCAACCTCGATTTCTAGTTGTCACTCTATTATCACCTAGGCAGATTTCCCAGAGACTTGTATAAAACTAAGGGAGAAAATTTTGGTCAGTTGATGAAGCTGATTTTTATAGGTAAATCCACACAATCCACAGCCAGCCCTCAATATATTTACCAATTTCACAAATTGACTGTCCAACATATAAACAGTAACCAAAATTTGATTCAAAATAAGGCTGAAAGTCTTCAATCTCGTTAATTTATGTAATGTGGTAAGCACCATCTCATTATTTTATGCAACAGAATTGATGGAACTTTAAAACACATTTGACTACAAGTGAAATTCCAGTATTCACCATCCACAAAAATCTTACCAAGGACATAAAAAAGTGAAATAAGACCTAGTTGTTACTTCCAATACAACCAATATTTTGGAAAAGATTGTAGCATTGTACTGTAGTCTGTAAACAACAGCTGATCCTATCTCATTCAGAAACAAAGCTAAAAGGATTGCATATAAGAGGAAGTTTGTTTACATTTGCTTGAATTTATATCATTCTTCTTTTGATGAGTACTAAAACTGACCTGAACGCATTCTTTCCAAAACAAAAGAGTCAAACAGCTCAAGCAGGGGCAACAAATTAATTGAGCACATTCCCAACATGGCTAATGACATGTAATATGGTTCCGAAGTCCATATACCATTTGGGGAAGGTGAACGTGGAGCATAGAGAATTTGTAACATCATCTAGCAAAGAGAGTAAAGCCCGTGTACTCCCTCAAGCTTGTTTTGGTGTCTGAACGTACAAGTCATGCAAAAATTAGCCGGGTGTGTCAAATATTAATGACATATCTCCAATATTAAGCATACCTCTAACCTGCTTTCCTAAGAGTGATGTTGGTTTTAAATATCATAAAAAAATCCGGTTGTAAATAATCTTGAATGGTTAAATGTGTGTATAATATTTTGGTATTAAGGTACTGCACATTCCTACCCACTGGAAAAAAAGGAAAATATATAAAATGAGATTAAAATCCAAGAAAGTGCACTGTAAGCTGAATCAAAAGCTATTTCACCTTCAGTAGGTGACCATGAAGCTGATGAAATAAACGGCAGGTTTGCACCACATGACTCGCACTCAATCTTATCAACATCAACATTTACCCAACCTCTTCTAGCACAAGCCAATGAACTGGCAGCCTGCATGAATATAAAAAGAATTAAAAGTTTCTTTGCAGAACCAAGCATGTTGACAAAAAATTGATTGAGTACCTACATCTAGAACTTACAAAAGATGTTGAATAAAAAGAAACAAAGGGAGAACATTGACAAACCACACCAAAGTCTAGTCAGGTTCCACGGATTTATTATTTATCAAGCATCTTAAGGCAACTTGGGAAACAGTTACATAAAAGGTAACTTTAGCAATGTAATCTTTATTTGAAACCAGACACAGGGATCAGACAAGTTTCACAATTAATTCATATTGTTGGAGAAGATTGTTTGATTGGGATTATAAAGTAAAGGCAACGGGTAATTTTCCGGCTCTCTAAATCACATTTAATAAATCCCTTTCCCTAGTATTATTTAGGGGCTTATGCAAGATAGCTATCCACATTTTCAGCTTGCCAAACAGCAATGGAAGGTATAAGCGTCTATCTATGCAATGAGCTGGTCTTAATTGGGAAACACAAAAAAAATATATTGGTTTTCAGTCTGGCTACTAATGTAAATACAAGTCATTCACAAATTTTAATAATCTAAAAATACATGCAATATATTTGTATGTATAAACTAAGTTAGGTCCAAACCTTTGGCTTTCCAAACCAATTTGCAGGTTTGAATGTAGAAAGACGCCTCAGTAAATCCCCCCTTTCCCATGGTCTGCATGAAGTCTGTGGTGATCCAAGGGCAAAATCACCAGGACTCGTGCTCAATGAAGTCTGAGGAGGCTGTGAACCAATCCGAGATACAGAACCTGCTTTCGAACCCTGTCCATGACCCAGCCAGTCTATACTTCCAAGATTCACTGGCACGGCAGGAGATGATGCCCCTGCAGAACTGAAAGCAAACAAAGGTTTAGATATGGTTAACCCTCGAGCAAATTATCTTGAACAAACTGAAATAGATAGAAAGGCTTTGGATGGGCTGCTTGATGTTTGCCTTTCTCCTACCAAAAAAGGGGGGAAGAAAGAAAAAGAAAAAGAAAAGAATTTATGAACCACACAGAATTCCTAACTGCCAGAGTTTTACTATAAAAAAATGGTATGAATTCCTTTGGTACAAGTGTTGAATGCAATTAATATGTAATTTGCTAATCGTTCCGATTACAATAGTAAAATGTCATATGCTACATGGAATTGGGTACCAGAGCTAATACAGTTGCATATCCAAGCCCCACAAGAAAAGAGAAGGCATGTATTTTTTTTAATTTTTTAATTGCAAAATGTGGAATACTTGTACAATAATGTCTCGATCACTGGAGACTTTCATTCTCAATGGATTAACCAGAGAAACCCTTTTCTTGTGCAATAATCGATCATTGGAGACTTTTAATCTCAATGGGTAACCAAAGAAACCCTAGGACGTATCTACTCCTTTAGCAACCATCCCCACATCTATCAAACTCTCTAGCATAGTTTTTAACTTGGGTGACTTCAAATCTCATGGAAAACTACCTATTGCTTTTTTCTTTTATTGTCTTATCCTCCTGGTTCAATCCTTTTTGTGGCAGTCATGTCAAGTCATATCTGATACTGCCACTTGTATCGTGTGCAAATATATGTAATTCGAGGCATTATATTGTTTTGATAAACAAACTTCCTATTCCTTCTCCCCCCCCCCCCAAAAAAAAAAGATCCATTAAATTCTTCTATTCCTTTCCCCCAAATGATCCATCCTAGGCACAAGGGAACCATTTTCCAAGCTTTCATTCTTCTTTTGTTGACTTGGACACCCCATTAAGCCACAAAAACTTGATTTGCCTCTTTGACACTCCAAACCACAAAAGGACTACCTCTCGTAATTCCTTTGCTCAAAGACAATGAATATTGGACTAATAATAGATTCATCATCTCTTTGCATAAACAACACCAATTTATTATAATAGTTCTTCTAGCAATGAGATTATCAATTGTTAGAATTTTTCCATGCATCAAGCACCAACTAATAAACAATACTTTATTCTCCGAAACTTCAAACAGTCTTCCATCTAAGATTTTCATCCCTCGTGCATATATCACTTACAAATATATCCAAAAAGTTGAGCTATCGAATGCGCTCATGGCCTAATCGCCAATATCATTTTGCAGGTGTAAACATAGCACGATTGATGCTGTGACATAACAATGCTTGCATAAAAAAATTGTGAAAATCAACTAAGGAAGTAGTAATCATATTAACTCGGTAGCCTTAGCCCAAAAAACTTGCACATACATGCATCTGTTTCCTTGTTGACCCTATAACAGCTACATCCTCCATTGAGCCCAAAAAAATCACTTAATTCCTAACTACCTCAACTCATGTCTTTCTTGACCTGTCCATTGATCTTATGCTACTCTCAGTTTGAATAAATTCAATGCTTTGTTAAAAGATAAGTTGGTCTACGTTGCTGTTGCACATGATAATAACATCTCAAATAGAACTCTGATGCAAAGTAAATAATTATGATTTTTAAGTTAATAGGATTCTATTTTCATAATATTAGTATTAGATAATTATGCAAATTAAATATTTAAGATTTTAATTTAATAGGATTCTATAACCATATTATTAGGATTAGATGTTATCTTATCTTTAGGATTTGATTTGATTTCCTTAAATAATTGATTTGAATGCCTATATAAAGGCTTGGATTCTAAGTGTCATTTAGACTTCCGATGAACAAAAAATATTGAATTGAAGCCTGTGGCTTGTTCTCCTTCCCTCTCTTTTTCTTCCCTCTCCTAATCTTTTTCCTCTCTACTTCTCTCTCACTTCATTTCTTTTTGTGCTGCATCAGCTTTGGTATCAGGGCAAAACCAAGATCTCTAACCCTGTTCAAATCAATATTTTATTCACTGCCGAAAGCCCCAAACCCGAGCCGCCATCGTTGTCCAAAACCCCAACCGCCATCATAGCCCAAAGCACTAGCTGCTGATTTCAACAAATACAAAGACCACTCACTGGTTTCATCTTAGAACCACCACTATGCAACTTCCAGCCCTCCGGTGACCCAAACCAGAGCTCCGGTGACTGGCCCGTGACTTTCCGATGACCTCTAGAATCTGTCCAAAACACCCTTCAATCCATTTTTAGTAGATTCCAAGCCTATGGTACTCTGTCAACTACTGATTTGGACAAGTTCACACACTCACATCTAGCAGGAATGATGAATAACCAATTGCAAATCCTACCAGCTTCCATCTTGGAAGCAATTGAGGGACTAACCACTAGGATAGACGCAATTTTGTTAGAGGACTGGAATCACCATTATTCAACCCAAATGTCAAATACAATTTTAGCTCCTCCTTCATGGAGTGCTTTCACAGAAGTTCCCCAGGTCATTAATAAACAGAAGAGAGAATCAGATGATAATCACCTTGAAGGATTGATTTATGAGCCTGATCTTGATGAGTTTTATTTCTCTGATGATCTGATGATGAGATTGATGACGAAATCGTATGCGAATTGGTTGATATGACACCTTGTCATATTACACCAGTTGATGAGGTGGTGGCGAGTTCTAGTTGCATCATTCAGGTCCTAACGTGTCCTATCCCACGCCTTAAGTTGAAGAGTATGCCTAGAACCTACAATGCTTCTGTGGAGTTTGTCTTTCCTACAACTTAACCTCTCCCACAAGTTGATCCATTTTTTATCTTCTCTCAACATCTGTAAATTTTGCTATCGAAGTCATGTTCCTTCCATCCCGGGAGACTTAGTGGAGACACTAGTTCAGGAACCCTGGGAACAACTTGAACATCCGCTCTATTTGTGGCCCAATGATTGAAGGAGTGCATAAATTTTAAACTCGATAGGGTCGAGTTTTTTTCCTAAACAGTGGAGAATGATGCAAAGTAAATAATTAAGATTTTTAATTTAATAAGATTCTACTTTCATATTATTAGTATTAGATAATTATGCAAATTAACTATTCAAGATTTTAGTTTTATAGGATTCTATAACCATATTATTAGGATTAGATTTTATCTTATCTTTAGAATTTGATTATTATTTAATTTTATGTTTGATTTGATTTCCTTAGACAATTGATTTGAATGCTTATACAAAGGCTTGGATTGTAAGTGCTATTCAGACTTTTGATAAACAAAAAAGTATTGAATTGAAGCCAGTGGTTTGTTCTCCTTCCCTCTCTTCTTTTCTCTCTCTATTTCTCTCTTACTTAATTTCTTTTCTCTTTACTTAATTTTTATTGTCCTACATCACACTCCCTCATTCTATCTTCAACTAACTTCAATTCTAACTTCGAATGAACACACTCATTTATTATTTTTTCTTGAAATCTCTACGCATACATCTTATCACTTCCGCAAAACACTCATACCTTAGAAAAGTATTTGCGTTAAAGTAGTTCTGAAGTTTCATTTAGCTTAAAAAGAGTTCTATGATCACATAAAATTCTTAAAATAACTTCTTTATTACATGCATCCTGCCCTATGTCTTTGGATCGTATTCTTCTATATATTTCCTTTCTCATGGATGATTGATCCAAAATACTGAAAGGTTACTCTTAAGGATCAAGTTTTGCAGGCATTATTATCATTCCTATTTCTAGTTTTGCTAAAACTACAAACTACATATTTTTGTCCTACTCAACCTACAAATTTTAGATGTTAAAAGTTTATCTACTTATTTAGATTTATCGCCTACATTTGCTTAATTGACTAAAGTTATATAATATAATCCACCAAAAACATACACAAGAAATGTCATCTTAGATTTTCCAAACAAGTTTATCTAAAACTAATGTGAAAATGCAAGAATCTAATTTAGATTCTTAACGCCATTGTAAATCTTTCTTGTTTCTTCCCACCACAAAGTTCTCAATTCTTAATTTTTTTTTATTTTTTTTTTTTAATAAGTAAGTTTTCAATTCTTAATTATGTTAATATACAACCTAATTTTGCTACCACATAATTTATGCAAACAATTCATGCAAGCAAGATTAAATGTATTAATTTGTTTCATGAGATAAAGATAGAGATAGAAGAGCTAAAGAAAGAGAGGAAATAATGAACATAAGAGAAAAAATAGAATAAATGGAGTGTGTGTGTGTGTATATATATATATATATAGAGAGAGAGAGAGAGAAAGGGAGAGCAAAGCTCTTCCAAATATTCAATTTTTTATTCATCTTACAAACCTTAATTCAGCATTTCCCTAAGAAGCCATTTAATGTATTTATTGATTGATAAATAAGAGAAGTTTTTTTTTTAATAAGGCATCAAGGGATGCCACCCAAATACATCCCCTATGACTAAACAACCATGAATTCAACAAAAGATAAAAAGTTCAAAAAATGCAGATACTTTCCTCCCCCAACTATACAAAGTTCTCAAAAATTGACTCTTCAATTTATACAAAGAAAACTCAATGCCTTCAAGAGGTCTTTTATAAACTAAGCAGTAAGGAACCATTGTCCAAGCTCCTCTCCTACTTTTCAAGACACTATTACACCACCATTCTTTAAGCAAATTTTTCCTCCCCTTCGAGAAATCCAAATTCATCATGAAAAGAAAAGGTACCAAATTCCACAATTCCTAACAACACAAAAAATATGATCAATGGATTCAATGTCACTCTTACAAAGACAACAACAATTCATAATTTCTGTATGGAAGTATCAATAAAGAGCGCTTTACCATGAATTAAGCACCAAAACAATCTCCTTTGGGAGGCATACCATTTATCCATATTTTATCCCTGGAGCAGGCCTCCCATTGCTTTCGCAAACCAGTGGGGACAACCCCCCCAAAAAAAAACGAGTTTCCCACGCCTGAATAAGCCGCTAAAATTTGTCCCTTTTGAATGCATTTATCCCGATGAACCTGAGGTTTTTGATGCATACAAGTCTTTCTGGTGGAAGGCTTATACATAACCAAAGGAATGCTTATAGTGTCTCCATTACCTCATAAAACGATCTTTTTCGGTAAAAATAATGATCTTTCCCTTGTGTTTGGCTATAGCAGAAACCCCCGAATCTAGAGCTTATGGTCTTAAAAGCATTCCAACTCAGTTCCAACAATGCACTTCTCAGGAGGAAAATCTACCACTTGGCTACCCGTAAGAAAATACCTGCTTTAGATAATTTCCAACTCATTGCATCACCTCCTTCACCCCTCTAAGAATATAAAATACATAAAAGATCACTATAGACACGGAACTCCCAATCACCATGAAGCATTCCACACAATTTTGTAGCTTCAAATAGATAGATACTTAGATACCAACGCTTCCTTCTCTATTGCCAAATCACAAATCTGTGGAAAAAGTTCATGTAGTTTCCAGCCTTCTAGCCATGGGTAGCTCCAAAATCTCACACGATCACCATTTCCCAGCTCAAAGGACAGACAATCCGAAAATCAATTCCATCTATTTCAAATACCTCTCCATAAACTTGAACCATGATAATGGCACCCATTTTCAGTTGTCCATTCTATCTCACAAGCGAATTTCCAAGGCCACTTCCCTAAAAGAACTTCATTAAACAACTTGATTTTGTAGATACCAATCCCTACCCCTCATAATGGTAAGGATATTGTGTCAATCAATACTGATACTTGAATTCTTCAACTATAGCCACCCATAAAATATTCCTTTCGAGTTTCGCAAGAACCCTTATAAGTACAATGAAAAGAGACAAAATATGCCGGCAAGCTTGACATAGTACTATTAATAAGAGCCACTCTTGCCTCTTTAGAAAAATATACTTTCTTCGACCTCGAGAGCCCTTTTTTTGAAACTTCTCAATCACATCATCCCACACCTTCTTATCCTTGGAAGATGCACCCAACTGAAACCCAAAATACATAGAAAGTAAAAAGCCAAACTTACATCCTGTGTTCATAGCTAGATCTTCCATACTGGTCACCTTCCTAACTAAAATTAGTTTAGACTTCCCCAAATTAACCCTCCACTCTAATACAACATCAAAACACAACAACACATAGTGAATATGCCCCAATTGCAATAGATCCACCAAAAAATAAAATAAAATAAATAAAACATAATAATAACAATATTAATAGAATCATCAACAAACGAGAAATGTCCACCAACTTATGACTCTCCTCGCTATCTATAGATCCTCCAATAAACTCCTATAGCTCTACCCACTAACCTACTAAAGGCCACTATTACCAAAATAACTAATAAAGGATTTAAAAAATAAAAATACTGGCAAACTGTTGACTCGATAATCTATATAATAAAACAAGACGGTTTTTGAAAATGTGTGTCTCACGAACAAAAATTAAACAGCTGAGATTGAGTTTTATTCTTCAACGAGTAGCTGAGTTCTTTTACAAATCAAAACTTTTGTTTTATCAAAGTAGGAATAGTATTAATTGAAGATAAAGTGAGAGAAAATCGATTAAGATGGTTCGACCATATTAGAAGGCATCTAATAAAAGTACCGGTTAAAAAATTGAAAGTATGAAGATTACTAGGAGTAGGAGAGGGAGACCTAAGAGAAGTTGGAAAGAAACTATTAAACATGACCTTGCTTACATGGATCTAACGAAGGACATGGTCCTAAACAGATTTGATTGGCATCGTTAAATCCATTTAGCCGTCCCCACCTAGTGGAAAAATACTTGGTTTGGTCCCACGTCACCAAAATACTACAATTTCACTTTTCTTTTTGCCTATCAAAGTACTAGAATTATGACATATGATTGTATAAATGTCAAAAAACTCATGGGTTCTTAAAAATGGACCCACCTTCTTGGATTTTGAAAAGGGACCCACTCTCTCATGGGTTCAAAAAAGGGACCGACTTGCTTAAAAGTTTAATATATTTGTTAAATTTATATATTTCAATCATATTAGTAATTAAATTAAAAATACAAATAAAAAATGGAATTGAATTAAGAAACACAAATTAAAAAGAAGGTTTAAATCATAATTAGATTATTTTTCTTATAACAATAACTTTTAGTATTTTTAAAATTTAAAAGTAAAAAAGGAATATCGAATATTAATTAGGTTTGGGAATAGTTATTTTTCTAAATTCTAATTTTAAATTAAATTAGTCATATCGACTACTAGTGAATAACTCATGCCTACAACACTCCTCAGTTAAAATTAAATATACAGGCATTTTTATACCATCTCTCCCTCTTTCTTCGGGCAACGTAATATTGAGAAGCAAAATTTTTATCTTTTCAGATATCATCATTAAGTTCAATTCAATGTTCTATAAAAATGTGAAATGATCCAAAGACTTGGTGAGACTTTGAGAGAAAGTTTTGGTTTGTAACAAATCTCAATCATTTGTTCAAAAATAAAAATCAATCTCAACATTTAAATTTTAGTTTGTAAGAAATATATTTTTGAAACATGTTTTTTGTTTTATTATATAGACATAGTCAACCTTATCAATTTAAATTTAAATTAAAATATAAAATAAAAAAACAAAACTATGAATATGAATTTTTAATTAGTTTTATAAAAATAACTCAAATAAAAAAATTATTATTAAATCTATGTGCTTTATTAGAGAAAACAAATATAATCAATATGATTAATTTAATTTAAAATTAGAATTTACAACAATAACTATTCCTGAACCTAATTAATATTCAATATTTTTTTTTACATTTAAATTTTAAAAATACTAAAAATAGTTATAAGAAAAATAACCTAATTATTATTTAAACCTTCTTTTTAATTTGTGTTTCTTAATTTAGTTCCATTTTTTATTTGTATTTTTAATTTAATTACTAATATAATTGAAATATATAAATTTAACAACTATATTAAATTTTTAAGCAAGTTGGTCCATTTGGCACCCATGAGAAGGTAGGTCCCTTTCCAAGATCGAAGAAAGTGGGTCCCTTTTTAAGAACCCATGAGCTTTTTAACATTTATAAAATCATACATCACAAGTCTAATACTTTTATAGACAAAAGAAAAAGTGAAATTGTAGTGTTTTAGTGATGTGGGACAAAGTTTTGAGATAAAGTTTGACTTGTAAAAGATTCTAGCCACTTGTTGAAAAATAAAGCTCAATCTCAGCCGCTGAATCTTAGTTTGTGAGAGGAACATTTTCAAAAAGCATCCTCTTTTATTATATAGATATTTGTTTCATTTTATAAAGCACATATAATTAATAATAATAATAATAATATTAATATTAATATTATTATTATTATTATTTATTTGAGTTATTTTTATAAAACCAATTAAAAATTGATATTCATAGTTTTTTTTTTTTTTTTACAAATATTTTAATAAAATTTTTTTTTGATATCTCAAATATTTTAATAAAATTAATCTTTGCAGAGTGATTTTTTTCTATATTCTAATTTTAAATTTAAATTGATAAGGGCTATATCTATATAATAAAACAAAAACACATTTCAAAAATGTCTCTTACATACTAAAATTCAAATGTTGAGATTGAGTTTTATTTTTCAACGAATGGCTAGGATATTTTACAAACCAAAACTTCCCCTCAAACTCTCACCCAGTCTTTAGGTCACTTTATATTCTTATTGAACATCAAGTTGAACTTAATGATGATACCTAAAAAGACAAAAATTTTGTTTATCAATATAACGTTGCCCGAGTAAGGAGGGAGAGATAGTATAAAAATGCATGCATATCTAATTTTAGTTAAGAAGTGCCGTAGGCATGGGTTATTCAATAGTATAATGTAAAAGAAGAAGAGGAAAGTAGGAAAGAAAAAAGATAAATCTAATTGTAGATATGCACAGTAAATCCATCTCCTCTATCTAGATTCGACTCATCAGTTCCATCAAATAAATAAGGAAGTCCCAAATTGACGTGATCCTAAGCTTTCTTAATGTAAAGTTTACAAATGACTCCTATGATACCACTTCTAATTCTAATATCCACCACTTCACTAGCCATTATCACTGCATTAAAATTTTGACAAACCTCCACAAATGCATTTTGTGAATCTGATATTACATCATGCAGCACTTCTGATTCTAATTTTAAATTTAAATTGATAAGGCTAACTATATCTATATAATAAAACAAAAAACACATTTCAAAAATGTCTCTCTTACAAACTAAAATTCAAATGTTGAGATTGAGTTTTATTCTTCAATGAATGGCTGGAATCTTTTACAAACCAAAACTTCTCCTCAAACTCTCACCCAGTCTTTAGGTCACTTTATATTCTTATTGAACATTAAGTTGAACTTAGTGATGATATTTGAAAAGACAAATTTTGTTTATCAATATCACATTGCCCGAGTAAGGAGGGAGAGATGGTATAAAAATGCATGCATATCTAATTTTAGTTAAGAAGTGCCATAGGCATTGGTTATTCAGTAGTATATGTAAAAGAAGAAGAAGAAGAAGAGAAAATAAGGAATGAAAAAAGATAAATCTAATTGTAGATATGCACAGTAAATCCATCTCCTCTATCTGGATCCGACTCATCTGTTCCATCAAATAAATAAGGAAGTCCCAAATTGACATGATCCTAAGCTTTCTCAATGTAAAGTTTACAAATGACTCCTGCGATACCACTTCTGATTCTAATATCCACCACTTCACTAGCCATTATCACTGCATTAAAATTTTGACAAACCTCCACAAATGCATTTTGTGAATCTGATATCACACCATGCAGCACTTCTGATTCTAATTTTAAATTTAAATTGATAAGGCTAACCATATCTATATAATAAAACAAAAAACATATTTTCAAAAATGCCTCTCTTACAAACTAAAATTCAAATGTTGAGATTGAGTTTTATTCTTCAACGAATGGCTGGGATCTTTTACAAACCAAAACTTCTCCTCAAACTCTCACCCAGTCTTTAAGTCATTTTATATTCTTATTGAACCTTAAGTTGAACTTAATGATAATATCTGAAAAGACAAAAATTTTGTTTATCAATATTACATTACCCGAGTAAGGAGGGAGAGATGATACAAAAATGCATGCATATCTAATTTTAGTTAAGTGTCGTAGGCATGGGTTATTCAATAGTATAATGTAAAAGAAGAAGAAGAAAAAGAGAAAATAAGGAACGAAAAAAGATAAATCTAATTGTAGATATGCACAATAAATCCATCTCCTCTATCTGGATCCGATTCATCTATTCCATCAAATAAATAAGTTAGTCCCAAATTGACGTGATCCTAAGCTTTCTTAATGTAAAGTTTACAAATGACTCTTGTGATACCACTTCTGATTCTAATATCCACCACTTCACTAGCCATTATCACTGCATTAAAAATTTAACAAACCTCCACAAATGCATTTTGTGAATCTGATATTACACCATGCAGCACTTTTGATTCTAACATCCACTACTTCATTAGCCATTATTACTGCATTAAAATTTTGATGACCCTCCAAAAATGCATTTTGTGAATCTGATATTACACAATCCACCGCCTTCTTCAATCTTGCAACCAAGACCTTTGCCAACAACTTACACAAGCTCCCAACTAAACCGATCTAATAGAACTAACCTTTTAGAAATCAAAACTATAAAATATGCACCGACGCTTTTAAGTTTAACAAATTCCCCATCTTCATCATAGAACCCCAAGAGGCCATTTTATAAGCAAAACAAACAAACATACAAACAAGAAAACTACTAATAGGTACTTATAATATAAACTACTCCTATCATATTCATAATATATATATATGAACTACCCTTACCCAATCTGGTAACAACATAAGCACCAAGATTCCCTCAGTAAAAGCCTAAAAAATCTACAAATAAAAAAAATACACAAAAAAAAATATAGTTTAATAGAACTACAGTGCCCACAAAATGCTTGCAACAGTTGCACAATAATCCAAGCATAATATATCCAAACAAGCAAAAGAATCCTACGTAATCAACTGAACAGTGAACATAGTAAGACCCCGACCTTGATTTTAACTGGGTTCCTATATAGGCCACACTATAAACTATCAACAACAAGCATAAATGATATCGCAAAGTAACTTACAATTAAAAAAAAAAAGGGAAAATCCAACAACCATCCCACAGTTCGTATTGTTCGTTATATTTTATAATTTAGCACTCGAGACTTTTTTTTGGGGGGTTTATAATGTGTGTATATACTTTTTTTTTTTGGGGGGGTGTTTGGCTAAAGATGATTGTTGATTGAACTCCTAGTCAATTTTTGTAAAGAAGCATTAAAGGTAAATGTTGGAATCTACACAGGGTCATTAAACTTCAGCAGGCACCAAAGTAGTATATCATGTATAGGCAATTAGGGTCTGGTAAGGGTTTAGAAATCAAAATCTTTCAATATCAACAAATATTGAAATAATTGTAATGCAATTAGCTCAAATTAGAAACTTCCACTAAAATTAACCTCTAGGAATCATCGAAATCAAACAAAACACAAAAAATAAAAAAGAAAAAAGACAAGAGTAAGCTCGCCCCTTCTTCCACTAATGACTATTTTACAGCTCCGAAAACCCGCCTCACATCTGAACTGAAAGAGAAAAAAAAAAAATGAAAGCCATTTTTTTTCTTTCTTCTCTAAATTGTCTTCCATATGCAAACTACAAATTCCGCCAATGGTTTCCGCGTTTTCTCGGGAAACAAACGGCGCACATTGTTCCGTTACGAAAGCTCACACGGATCAAGCAACAAATCATGAAGACTCCTCGAAGAGTAGGCGAAGCCCCAACACACCGGCAGTAACAAGCATACAAAACATACATATACATACACATATGTATGTAATTCTAAGCGTGCCCTAGCGCGAAGAGGACGAAGAAGGGAGGAGATGCAAACCTAGCAGCAGGGGTTAGGGTTGGCGGCGGAGAAGATGATTTGGGAAGCAATTGTGGATGCCCCGACGAGCTCATGCCCTCCTCCTTCATACTCTCTCTCTCTCTCTCTCTCTCTCTTCTTCAGTGAATCGACTTCGAGCTCTATTGTTTGAGTAAAGAACGAGGTTGACCCGGGTTAACGCTGTTTGGCACCCAGTCGATTTCCGTTTTACTACGTGTCAGTACAATAATACTCGTAGTCACGTGTATAGTGCGTGATAACCGTTAGTATTCTCCCTAATAAAAGACTGCGGAAACTCAGTCCGTTTGGATGGAGATCTCTAATAAAAGGCTGCGGAAACTTTGGGAATGGTAAGGCTACATTTGGCATCATCAATCGATAATTTTAGTTATTAGTTATTAATTTTTTGATTTTTCTTAAAATTATTAAATTATCTTTTTATATTTTATATTTTTTTTAAATATTAAAGAGTAAAACTATTAAGGGTGTGTTTGGTGTAACAAAAAATAACGAAAAATGTGATTCGAGTTACTTTTTTACGTTTGGTGTGTCTAATCCAAATCATAAATTTTGGAGATAAACAGTACCGAATCTGTTCCGACAGTTTTGGTTGCCATCGGGACGGTTGATCTGAAGATTCTGTTAAAACATAGCTGAATCTGTCGGAACGGTTTTGAAATTCCATCGAGACGATTTAGACCAATGGTCAATCCATCGGGACGGTTTAGACTAATGGCCAATCCGTCGAAATGGAATTCAAATAGCATCAGAATGATTTTCGACAGTGACCAAACCATCAAAACGGTTTGGTACTTTCCGTCGAGACGGTATGCAGAAACTAAAAAAAAAAAAGCAAAGTGGGTGTCATTTTGTAATGCACGATTTCGTTTTGACATCCCAAAAAAATATTTTCCATTCGATTAACGGAATTATAGTTATGTTATTTTTTGGTAGATATGTTTTTTTTATTTAAATTTCGAGGGAAAAAATGTAAAAGTGTAATAGCGATTTTCAAAGTTTTTCAGCAATTTCTGGTGCACCAAACGCACCATAAATTAACAAAAAGTTAAAAATCTAACTATTAAAATATCAACTTTTTTTTACCCAAACACAAAAAAACTTGTTTTTTTAGTAGCAAGTTACTTAGCCAATTACAAAAAGTTAGTTTTTTTACTTCCTAAACCAAAGCCTAATTTTGGCTACTTAGTTTTTTACTTTTTTTTTTTTAATGATTAAGTTCTTATTCTTTTATATTTTAGATTTTTTTCAATTATGAATAACATAAAATTTCAAATTAATAAAAAATTAAAAATCTAATTACTAAAAAATTAGGTGGCATTTGATTTTTTTTCTGTTTTATGCTTTTAAATTTTCAAAATAAGGAAACAAAAAATGCTATGTTTACATTGCTTTGAGATTTTCATTATTTTGAATTGAAAACGATCAAAACAACTTTTTATCATTTTTTCATTTCATATGTAAATCCATTTTTTGTTTTCTGAAACAAATTTAAAAACACAAATGATCAAATACGTTTGAACTATTTTCAAAAGTGTAAAATGAAAAATGAAATCAAAACAAAAATAGAAAAAAACACAGAAAACAAAAAATAAAAAAGCAAACCAAGATAGCATTTTACAGCCCTATTTTTTAGTAAAAAATTACCAAATTTTGCTCATTGAGTATTTGGTTAAACACCAAATTTTGTGACTTTTCTGCTTTGCTATAATAATTTCTTAACTCAAAAGTTATCAAAAATTATTAAAAACTGTTTAAAGTTACTAAAAAATGTTAAAAGTTATTAAAAATTTTACCAAACACTAACAGTTGCAAAAAAATAATTAAATATTACTACTTGATTCACCAAACACACCAAAAATTACAACACCCCCAAATGAAGCTTTAACTTTTTTTCTCCTTTTAAACACAAGCTATTAAAAAACTAACTTTTTTATTCCTAAACTAACTCTTAAACTAGCCGACATCAATCTTCTAAACTTGGCTTACAAAAATAAAAAGGTACTACTAAATTTTATTTATCTTTTACTTCAAGTTCATTTATATATAACCGTAGTTCTCATAATATATTTATAGGACCCGTTTGAAACTCAAGGAGATTGAATAAAATGTGATTTGAGTAATTTTTTAACGTTTAAGAGTGCAACTAAACAAAAAAAAAAAAAAAAACAATAACAAAAATATAAAGTTGAATAGTGAAAATTATTTTGGCAAACAATTTTTGACTTTTCATGTCAGAATATTTTTAAATTTGTAAAGATTTTATTGCGATTTGAAGATATTTGTTGTTATTTGTAAAAATATAGAGATTTATAGAGAATTTATCAAGATTTATGTAGTTCGAGACAGAAAAATTTGAAGAAATTTATAAATTTTTTTGATTAAATTTTAGCACGCCAAATGATGTCATAATAAATCCAAATTATACTAATATTAATATTATGAAACAAAAATAATGACATTTTAAAAATATTTATATTAATCATATAAAACCAAAACTCAAACAATAATCAAAACAAGTAGATGTAGAGAATTAAAATTATATCCTCAAATTCTTATTTTTTATTTTTTTTCATGCCATTCAATTCTTTTAATGCCTCCTTTTACAATCATCCATACACATAGGGAAAAACAAAAAAAGTGTACGATAATTTATTAAGCTAATTTATGAACATCCAGTATTATATATATTCATGACACTTCTTGGCATGGGCAAAAGGAAGAGGCGGGAGGGGGACGGTGAGTGACTCTTTTTTATTTTTGTCATAAAACTACCAAAATATCTTTAGTATTTTAGTTTTATTAAAAAAATTAATTCAAAATTATGATATTTTGGTTTTATTAAAAATTTAAGGTCAGATCAAAATTTTTTAGGATAAATTGAATGTACAATAATCGAATTCAAGTATTTTTTGTGAAATAAAATGCTTTCTCCCACTCAACTATTGAATACTTTTGTGCATACTGTTAAAAAATATAACATAATAGATTTTATAAATAATTAAACTTAACAATAATTATTTTTTTAGCAACAATGGACATTTGTATTAAATCTCAGATTTTGTTAAAGGATCAGTTGAACTATTAAACTATGAAAAGTATATTTATTGGATTAATATCTAATAATAATTTTATATATCCCTAAAAAGTAACATTATTTCTCCATTACAATTTCGACATAACTCGTTATTTTTTTCTTGAATATATCCGATACTCTCCTCGATAAAAATAGTAGATATGCTCCTACTTCTTGGATTATTAATCAATAAGAATATGCTTCGTTATAACTTTCCTAAGAAAAATCATACAATACAAAAACTTAGGAAAGTGAAAAAGAGTACAATACTTTTTGTGCAATTGAATATATCAAAATCCCTCCCTGATAAGTACATCAAATGAGATTTGGGTAATTGCTCAATTATTAGCAAAAAATATCATTCAGCCGACGAATTCCAATGTTATGTACTAGCTTTTCAAATGTCATCGTCAACAGTGTTTTCGTAAACAATACTAAAATTTTACTTGAACTAAGGCCCGTTTAAAACTC
>QLOD02000013.1:22923655-22940955 GCA_003260245.2 Sideroxylon spinosum | reverse complement strand
CTTCCTGGTCTTCCCCTTTCGTGGTCCACACTTTCCTTCCAGCATCATAAATCTACAATCACAATCACCACCACCCCCAAAAAAAAAAAAAAAAAAAATGTGTAAATTAGGCCATGGGCAATTCTTTGCTAAAATGAAAAAAAATACTACCAATTCCTTTTATTCTATTTTTGAAAGAACAAGAATTGCTATTTGTACTTTCATTTGAGCAGCATTTAAGCACTGTTTGGCAACTCAACCTTCTACGAAAAATTATTAAAAGTTGTTTTTTGAGTTTTCGATAGAATATTAATTTTTATTATTTTTCTATTCAGTTATAATAATTTATTCAATTCAAAAATTACTAAAAATTATCAAAAAAATTTTCAAAAATTATCAAAAATTTTACCAAACATTCAAAAATTAATAAAAAATAATAATAAACACTATTTCTTAATTCACGCAATGCAGGAAAATTATAATTAAGAACTTTTAGCCAAATATATATATATATATATATCAACCGTTACTAAAATTTTGACTCTAAATGGTACCATAACATGTAGATTTACTACTAGATAGAGGTGAAAGATGTGTAGATGTGCCAAAAGAAACATGTGTATACATACCTTCTTGTCAATATAGTCAGCCCAGAACCTAGCCTGAGCTCTGTGGTAAGGATCAGAGGGCAACAATGGAGATTTGTCTTTCCAGACCTCATCAATGTACTGGACAGCTATGAGGGACTCACAGACAGGTTTTCCATTGTGGATGAAGACAGGGATTTTCTTGTGAACCGGGTTCATCTTCAGCAGGAGCGGGCTCTTGTTGGCCAAGTCCTCTTCCTTGTACTCATACTCAACGCCCTTCTCCGCCAAAGCTATTTGGACCCTCATCCCAAACATGCTCGCCCATGTAGTCAGCAGAACAACCTCCTCAGCCATTGTTGAAAACGCTACAAAAGGAAATTAAGAGGTCTGAGTAAATTAGAATTTGAAGGATGTGCGATGTGAAGAAGATGGTGATCAGTTAGGATTGAGAATATATATGTGTGCGTGTGTATACATATATATATAGAAATTTTGGGAAAGCCTGGATAATTCGAGACGGAAAGTGCGGGTTCTCCTGGGTTCCAGGTCCTTCGATGGCCAGCCCCAGCGTCACTGCTTATGCGGTGTCTTAAATGGGAAGATAGTTGGGTCATCCACGGAAGCGTTATGCAACTATGACATGACCGCCTACCACGAGAAATTGTAATAAAATTGTACTAAGACTACGTTTGAATAGTTGCGGTGTCTTAAATGGGAAGATAGTTGGGTCATCCACGGAAGCGTTATGCAACTGTGACATGACCGCCTACTACGAGAAATTGTAATAAAATTGTACCAAGACTACGTTTGAATAGTTGTAGCTGTTAATTACTTATTTTTTGATTTTTTTTAAAATTGTTAAAGTTATTTTCTTATATTTTAATTTTTTTTTAAATTTTTAAAGGTAAAAATATTAAATTAATAAAATATTAAAAAATTAACTTGTTTTTCTTTTCAAACACCAAAAAAATTAATTTTTTAATAACTAACTATTAACTAATTACAAAAAAATTAGTTTTTTTTTTTTCCCAAAACAAAACCTAAAATCAAGGAAAATGTTTCTATAATAATAATTGTAAGTTATCTTCAAGGAAATATGGGATTGAGAATGAGCTGAACCCAGGTTTAACTTGTTCAAATTTAATTTAAGCTAGTTATATGGAATTCGAACTTGAGCTGCATTTGAATTTTCATATAAATTTTAGCTTGACTCGATATAAAATAATTTAGATTCGACATTAGGTGAACGAATAACTTAATTAAACCAAAATAAAGTTATTTTATTTTAAAATATAAAATATAATAAAAATATTATATATATTATTTTATCCATCCAACTAGTGAGTTTTTCTGGACTCAAGTCCTAGCTCAGATTTAAATGAGCTATAAATTAAATTTGATTCGAGTTCGTTTTAGTCACAAACTAAACTCGAGCCGAGTTTTTTTTAACCTGAACTCAAATAGCTTGATTCATTTCCACCTCTAACAAAAGATTATCGATAACAAGAGCCTTCCACTACAAAAAAATTATTAAAAATTACAGTTACCTGAAATAATTTTAACAAATTATTATGATTAATAAATTTTTCGATAGATTACTTTTGTCTTAATAGGAAATATAATAGAATCTCTCCCTCTCTCTTCTTCTTTTATTTTTTATTTTTTTGAGCATGGGTAATAAGTACATTGGAAAAAATTTTGAAAAAAAAGATATATAATCGACATTCTTTCATTTTTTTTTTTATTGCATTTAGATAGTTTAAAAGGTAAAAAAAAAAAAAAAAATCATCAATTGGCCAATTTATCGAAAGAGAGCCAATATTAACAATATTTCAAAATAAGAGAGTAAGTATAATTTTTAAATATTGTAAATACTAAGTTTAGTTACTCAAATATTAAGGAATTGTGGATGTAATTTACCTTTCCTATTATGTTTTGCTCCGATGGGTTTGTACGCCTCTAATGGGTTTTATTGTAATTATGTGTGTGAATGCATGCTTAGTTGTTCGTGCTCTAGGTCATGAGACCTGGGGCATAATAACCCAAAAGCTAACAAAAAATAATAAATAAATAAACAAAAAAAAAAAACAAGAGTAAGTATCTTGATTAATTGAACACTACAATCAATTTTGATTAATTTAACAGTGACTTGCATAAACTTTGATGCTCCTTCTATAAAATACCACATATGAAATGTATTTATCAACCAGTACATAAAAAAAAAAAAAAAAGATTACACTACTATAATTTAGAACTTTAATATCATCAAATATTATAGAAAAATTCTTACCAAGCTTTCACTTGAACAATCCACGTTAAGGTCATTAAATAAAGTAAAGTAATTGATTCTTCTTTTTCACCACCGAAAAATACAAAAAAAAATGCAATTATTTATCATTTTTTAGTAAATAAGAATAATATACATGTATTGCTATTTTTTTTGTTACCTTTGATATCAGCAGCCCATAACCAATTTTGAAAACACATTAAAGCGTCCACAGCTTTCCAATGAAACCTACTACAATGTAGGCTAATCAGTCTACCATCCACATTAAATGTAGATTTTGATGCAACCGTGGAAATAGAAATAGTGAAGATGTCTCCAGCAATGGTTTGTAAAGTAAGATATTTGATTTCATTTGTCCTCTACCAATATAATATATCAAAATTTGAAGATTGTGGTAAAAACTCTTCCCCCAAGTAGTCATCCAACTCTGATTTAACTCTAGCAATTATTAACTTTTTCTCATCAACAAATAAATCAAATTCAAAGAGTAAGTCTTTCCCTTTAGAATTTGAGGATGAATTTCCACTAGCCTCATTTTTTTAGCAATTGAATCCATTCTTACTTGATACTCCACAATCAAGTCATTACAAAGTTTTCTAATTCTTTCAACTCCTTCACTGAATCCATCATCAAGAAGTTTTGGATAAAAAATTCAATCAACATCATTTTGTATCGTGGATCAAGCCTGTATCAACTCCCATAATACTATGAATTACTGTCCAATACTTGTTAAACTTTTCTATCATTTTGAATACCATGGATTTAATCATAAAATTTCTTTCTCCTAGCCAGTGCCTCATTGCCAACCTAATTTGACAAATATTTTGGAAAAAAAAAATGGCAGTAGGATATTTTGTTCCCAAAAATAACTCTGTGATATTATGAAACAATTTCAATCTCATAAGTAGTTTGTTTTTTTTTTTTTTTCAAACCCCCAATCTCCCTCAATCATCACTATCTTTTATTGAGCCTCGATTTTAGTCAACCAAAACCTTCCTTATAAATCAAAGCAACTTCAAGCATTTCAAAGGTAAAGTTCCATCTAGTTGGATAATCAAGTTCCAACTTTTTAGAACTCTCAATACGCAACTGACGAGCGATTTCCTAAAATTTCTCTTCTCTTTTTAGTGTCACTATCCAATATGCAACACTATCATAAAGTTTTTCGGCACTTTCTTTTATTATTTGAAACCATCTTTCACAATCAAATTTAAAATATGTGCACAACATCTCATGTGTAGCATATTGCATGATAAGATAAAAGAAGCAGAGTCTAACTTATCAAAAAGAATGTCAATCATACCATCATTTGTAGAACAATTACCAAGAGTGATAGTGAAAATGTACCTATCTATATTCCAGTCCAAGAGGTACTCAATAATGTAATCACAAAGAACTTCTTTTGTGGGGGGCATGGCACATAAACAAGCCTAAAATCAATGAAACAACAAAGAAAGAAATTACATGAGCAGAAGTTAAAATTCATAAGAACAAATCACAATTACGGCTCTCTTTTATTTGCAAACCAAAAAAAAAAAAAAAAAGAAAGGGAGAGAGATAGAAAAAAAAATAAAAATAATAACTTAGGATGCATTTTTACAATAACCAAGATTCATCGATAAAGTGAGCTGTAATTGCTATATATCCCCCGTTTTTTTATTGCTTGCAGTCCACTTGTCAATTAAAATAGAGATTCTTCCTCTATTTTCTTCTATCAACTTTATGACAATTTCTTTCTCAAATTCATAAATTTTCATAATATCATTTCTAATTGTATTCCAAGAAACCATCTTAAACAATGGTGGAACGGCACTTGAATACCTCCTAAACCCAATGTGATCCACTATTAAAAAAGGATATTCATGCATTATAATCATTTTTGCTAACTCACTTCTGGCAACTCCTTGATCAAATGAATAAGCACTGATTTGAATAATTGCATCATTTGATTTTTTTGTCATTGTTGTTAAAACTTGTTGCCTCAAACCTATGATCCTTCTTTTTGGACATCTTTCCGTGTATTCATGCAAGTGTGTAGTCCTATTTTTTAATGATCCCCTAAGCTTTTTGTGGCAATTAATGCAAATTGCTTTCTCTTCTCCATTAATCACTTCCTTTTAAAATGCTCACACATGACACTACGTTTTATTTTTCCTATGATAGCTTCCTTCTCAATAATTGTATTATCATCATCATTAGTATCTCCTAATGGTTGAGAGCACGCACTGATTGGTTGCTAGAAACTAAAAAAGTAGGTTCCATTTGCTCTTGTAATTTGTTTGAAATTTCAATTGTTTGAGGTTATGGAGTAGCCATTATAAACTAGAAAATAAGCAAACAAAATTATAAATTAAAAATAAGCAAACTTTGTAAAAAAAAAGTACTACTACAGTACTATATATAGAATACTAGTGTTAACTCATGCAATGCATAGGATTATACAACATTTTACGTTGATTAAAAAAAAAAAGTTTTGTGAATGAATTAGTTGGTAAGATAATATTTAACTAGACTAAGTGCTTTATAGCATATATAAAATGAAGTTGCATAATTTAGTGTGGTCTTGTATTCACATTTTTTTTTATTTATGGTTTTAATGATTTGATAAAGCCAATCAAAATCAAGTTTCTATATGCATACTAAAAATTTATATTTTTATCAAATCTTAACTCAACCTAATTCAAAAATCAAGTTTGGTTAGGGTTATAATATACATTAAATCCCAAACCTATCTATTTGCTAAGATCTCTCTTTTTTATGAGAATATGAGAGATAAAAATGTTATTTTAATATTAGTTATAGATTGATAATATACTTTTATAAAATAACTCAAATTTAAGTATTATTAATCGGTTAAAAATTTATCAACATGACCAACTTAAATTTTAAATTGAAAATTTTCTTTAAGAAAAATGTTCCTAAGCTTAAATAATATTTCAACATTTTTTTTATTTTTAAATTCAAGATATAATAAGATTTTTTATCATAAGAGAAGTTATATTTTTTAATTTAATTAATATTTAATACTTAAAAATTTTTAAAAATGAATCACTCCCAATGCTAATTTTAGTCAAGTACATATAAATAAATAAAAAGGTTGAATGATGAATATAGAGAATGCCGCATAATATTTGATAATAATTTTTTAATTATTTTATAAAAATAACTCTCATAAAAAAATATAGTACTTGCTTTAATTAAAAAAAATATAGCAATGTATCTAATTTAAATTTAAAACTAAAATTTAAAAAATAACTATTTCTGAACCTAATTAATATTTTAGTATTCTTTTATAATTTTATATTTTAAAACTTTAAGAGTTTATTGAGAGAAATAATCTAATTATTATTTAAGCATTTTTATTTGTGTTTTTAATATAATTTTATGTTTTATTTTTGTTTTTAATTTAATTCCAAATGTATTTGAATTATATAAATTTTACAACTACATGTAAGTAATTAGGTCCCTTTTGAAACTTATAAAATCATTCATATTGAATTTATAAGTAAATGGGTGCATCTCAGGGGAGGAGGGAGGCTCCGGAGTCAAGTTCTAGAGCATCTCCCTTAAACATCTATATATTATATTATTATAGGGTGTACCTTTAAGTTTAGTGAAACTTCTTTTTTGGTAGACATTTTTGTTGGTGTTGGTGGCGAAGTCTTTTCTTTTTTCCTTCCCAAAATATTCTTTAACTTCTTATAACTTTCTACACTTCGGTAGAATTAAAAAGTATTCTTTTATAACTTTCATATAATTAAGGAATTCCACTTATTTACTTTTTTATTTTCCTTAAATACCTTTTAACTATCTTCTATTTTATAATTTTTTATTTTCTTTAAATACTTCTTAATTATCTATTATTTACTTAAATAATTTTAACATAAAATTTTCATTTATTTATTTTTTTATCTTCCTTAAATGCCCTTTAACTACCTATCATTTTGTAATTTTTTTATTTTCTTTAAATGCTCCTTAATTATGGATCATTACTTAAACAACCTTAGCATAACTATTTATTATTTACTACTTGAATTACTTTTGTTAATTTCATTATTATTAACAAATTAATTGATGATACACATAGTTTTAAAGTACAAATTTGATAAAATTTTAGGAATAACCCGTGTACGCTAACATTTAGAACATATTTAAAAATAAAAATTAATAGAAATTGAGTAAATGTTCATAATTTGTAAAATTAAAATATTTTTATTAATTATTAAAATAAAAAAAAATCACACGCATTGCATTTGCACCGGCGTTTTGTATATATAAAGGGTCTCTTTTGATAGTACCATTGGTCGATTGTCAACAGCTTTAGAGCTCAAGTACTTGCTCTTCCGATAGGGAAGACGTAGTTTGGTTCGATCATTACTGACTTGTCTTTGATGACTGACTATAAAGCCCTTATCTTAATAAGACTTGATGGGGAGGTTGTCACATTCAACTTAAATCAGGGTGGTATGATGGTTGACGTTCAAGAGCTGAATGACTTGTATATTTCTAATTTTGCTTCAATTCATGAAAAGGTGATCAGCTCCAATTGGACTATTTTGAAGTTATAGTGAGAAGAGAGATGTTGAAGTTCAGGATGCTGCTACCGGTGGTGGTAGTGATAGTGATAGTGCTGCAATTGGAGGAGTACCATTTAGTTGTTTATTTTATTTTTCTTTCTTCCGTTGTATTTTTATATTTTGTCAATTCCATTCAAAAAAAATGGGAAGAATGGGTTATTTTGGTACTGTTAGTTTCTTATTTTTGCTAAAATATGTTAATAGTGGATGTCTTTTGTAACGAGACTAGTGTTCAACTTTTCTGATTCATAGAACGATTTTCAAAACATGCATTGTCTTAAACAGATAGCAGTTTGAGGCTGGGTTTTGCCTCTTCCTTAGATCATGCATTGTATATTCCTTAACTTTAGATCATGCATTGTATATTCTTTATCAAACCAATAAAAAATTTATTATCAAAGCTTATATAGTACTCATTATATTTACTATTTTACTTTTTCTATTTTTACAAATCTTTGATTAAAATTAGTTTGGGAGTAATTTTTTTTTTTTTTTTTTTTTGAATTCTAATCTTAAATTTAACCTGGTCAAATTGATATTTTTTTATAAAAGATAACATACGATTAGTAAAAATATGTTTAAATTGAATTAATTTTTATAAAATCAGTCGAGAAATTATTACGAAATCGTATTTTCTATATTCACTATTTTATTATTTCTATTTTTTATAAATTTTGAATAAATTGGTTTTAGGTGTACTTTTTTTAAATTTCAATTTTAAATTTAAGTTGGTCAGATTGACCATGTATTTTTTTTATTTTTTATTTTTTGTAAAGCACATAATGTACGGTTCATAATTATATATTCAATTTAAATTTTTTTTAATTTAATAAGTTTTTGATTTATTTCAAATTTGATCGATGGATGTGGTTTCGAGCCTCTTTTTCTTAGTCGAAGATAAAATCTTTTTTCTTTGTAAAATCATTAACTAATGGATAATTTGTAATCAACAATTTAATTTTTATTTTATTGATATTTTTGTTTGCATTGGATAATTTAATTTTGTTGTACTAGATGTTGGCATAGGCTGTCATATGTTAGGACACAGGTTTGCTATAGGTTTTTTTTTTAGGTAGCATTAAAAAAAAAAATCATGAGGCAATCATCTAAACTTTTATCAAAAATCTAATAGACGACCACTCGTCAAAAGGGAAAACACGACATTTTTTAGGCGATCGTCAAAAAAGCTGCTCACATTTAAGTCTCGATTGATTTGAGCAATCGTCATTTTTTACTACCTCCTGAGATGATCATGGATTCCTGTTCACATCCCTCCTTCTCCAAAGGCCGGCTCAAAATGGTCGTCAGATGGTCATTTATACTTTGGATGATCGCCTCAAGGGATTTAAGCAACCGTTTGTTGTGATTAAACATTTTCCTACTCCTACCAGTGTGACCATTTATAAAATTTGAATTTCTTATTTTCAAAGCATATATATATTAACATTCCATTAAGAATCAAACAACTCGTAAACCCCAGAAAAAAAAAAAAAAAAAAAAAAAAAAAAAAAAAAAAAAAAAAAAAAAAAAAAAAAAAAAAAAAAAAAAAAAGGAGGAGGCTCAACACTATACCTATATCCTTGCATACCTGAAATCATCGAGTTAAACTTAACTAATGAAACCCAATTCCACAAATGCATGTTTCAAACCCATAAATTATGTCATTTAAACCTTAAAGAGTTAGTGAAACATACATGCATTTCAAAAGAAATTTCAAAATTTTAGCATTTATTAGTCATAAATGATCTAAATAAAAAAATGCACATGTTGGTATTTGGATGGAACCCAAAATTTATATAAAAACAACTAGAGGTACGTTATATTACCTCAAGTTGTACAGGTGGACAATTCAAAATAAGATTTAATCTCTAAATGACTATACCTCAAGTCATTAATTAATTAAAGATCACCATTGATTCCAAAACTTCTAACAAACTAATTAACTAAAGATCATCATTCATTCCAAAACTTCTAACAAAGCTTTCAACCTTACCGATTTACACAACCCTCCTACAATAACCATTACTTATGCTTGTCAATGGATTATATTTGATCCAGATCTAACTCGAACCTGATCCAATAAAATTAGGCTAGATCCGTCCAATTCAAATCATGACTTTAACAAATTTGGATTCATTGGATTCAAAAACTAATGTATTTAGATTTAATCGATTTGCTAGATCCATTCGTTTATAAAAATAAAAAATATTTAAAAAGAAAACATTTACGTAGAATAAAATCAATTATTTTAACTATTTTATTTAATTATATACACACACGCGCACCCAAAGCGTACATAAAAGGTAATTAATTTTATGTTAATAAAATATTTAATTTTATTAATTTTTAAAAATATTGTTGAATTCAAAATCTATATTTCATATTAATATAATAATTTAATTAATTAAATTTAATTAATCTCACAAAAGAAAGAAAAAGAAAATGGTGTGCAACGCGTCTTGTTTTCTCAACTAATTAGCCCAACAATTGTAGTAGTGATTCGATTTTTGCACAGAGCGATTCATTAAACGCGTGATGTGTCTATGGATGTTGGGAACTATAACCAAAAGACTAGGTCATAGGTAACGGTTTTATTTTTTTTTAATAAACTCTTAACAGCAATATGTTTGTTAAATTTGTTTAAATTTTTATATTAAAAATAAAAAATAAAAAATAAAAACCTAAACAAAAAAAGCTTAACAAAAAAGAAAAATTTCACTCTATTTTTTTCTGCTATCAATATTTTACTTTGTTAATTTTTTTTGCATAATATTAAAACAGATTATTTTATTCAAATATTTTATTAAACTACGATTATTTTCAATCGATAATATAGTTTAATTTAATTATCTAAATATGTAATATATTTTATTAATTTATTTTCATAAATAATATAATTAAATTAATTATTTTAATTTAATTTAGTAACTAATTTAATTAATATAAAATATTTTCTATTAAATTACTTTTAATAAGTATTACGATTAAATTATTTAAATTAACATGAAATATATTTATTCAATTATTTTTAATATATATTAAATTACAACTAATATATTTATATTTATTGAATTAAATGATACAATAATTATATTTTATTCAATTATTTTTAATAAATAATATAATTAAATTATAACTAATATATTTAATATATTTTTAATAATTAAATTAAATTAAATTAATTGAAATATATTTTATTCAATTCAATTAATTTTTTAAAAAAACTAGTAAAATTAAATATTTTATTAAAATAAAAAATTAATAATTGTAAATGAAATTGTAATTCCAAATGCAGGTTTTTATTTCAAAAAAAAAAAAAAAAGACAACGGTTGAAAATATAAATAAATATAAACTGAAAAAAGAGATTGTTACCAAACGATACCAGAAATCTAAAATCCGAAACGTGATTATTAATTTTTGTTTAATAATCAATAGATTCCCCCAAATCTCGTTGTCTCTCGAAAACACCTCTCTCTCTCTCTCTCTAAAACCCTCTCTCTCTCTCTCTCTCTCTCCCCCCCCGAGATATCAGTTTGTTTTAGGTATTGATGGAGATTACATAAATCGAGATGAAGTGTGTGTAAGAGCTCATTAAACCTCTTTAAGCAAATGACCATTTACCACATTTCCCAATTGGCAAAAGCGGGTGCCATTTAAGAACCAAATCAAACAGTACTGCGATTCCCATCAATTTTTGTTCGACACTTCTATGGTTCCTCTTCAAATTCCACCTTAATTACACCCCCAAAATGGCCCACCAAGCTCAGCCTTTTCCTCTTCTTTCCTTCTTCCAATTCTCTCCTCAAAATCAGACAGCTAGGGGTATATTAGGTCATTATCAATATTTAACAATGTTTTATTTCTTGATGCACACATTAGTGTTTATTTTAACGGAGAACAAATATATATATATATATATATATTAATATGAGTACCATATATTATGTTTGAAAGTAACAGAATCCAAATAGAAGGGTCACTTAGCTTCAGGTAGTTAAATTGTTTCTGAAATGAGGAGAGTAAAAATTAAAATAATCAAAAAAATTTAATCGAACTGATTAAATTCGGTTAAAATAATTTAATTTTTTTTTTCAGTTATTTCAGTCGGTTTCAAATTTCTTAGTCTAACCAACCGAACTAAACAAATTTTATCTATTTATTTCAAGAATATTAATTATAAATTATTTAACATATCTTATGATGGGCCAGTCTGGAGTCTCAAAAAAAAAAAAAAAAAAAAACAAAAAATGTAATTTTTTAGGGTTGTAATGTAAAAAATTATTTTGAAATGATGATTAGATATTTGTGATTGATTTGATATAAGGTTATTAAAAATTATATAAAATAACAAATGACAAAATTTTAGTGGAGAATCTTGAAAAAAATTTTAGTTTTGTGAAACTTATTGGTGCAAATGTTAGTACAATTTTTAAAAAAATCTGGCAAAATTGTTAGAACGCTACTTTAATCCGTTCTAACGGATTTTAAAAATTTTTTAAAAGAAGTCAGAATTTTTTAGAATTTGGAAAAGATGAAATTTTTAAAAAATTTTAAATTTTTTTGAATTTATTTGTGACTTCGAACAAGTGTGGTATTTATTTTATATTTTTTCAAGATACAAGCTATCTCATTAGACTTGAATATGCTGTATTTTTTAAATAATATACTTGTATTTTTTAATTTAGTGTTTAGTTTACTCGGGTAAACTTGAATATGCTGAAAACCGAACCCGATTCTTTTGATTTTTCGTTTTGGTTATGAGTTAGATCGGTTCAGTCAAAAAATAAATAAATAAACAAACTTAAAAAAATTCAATTACCAGAAGTGAAATAATAAAGTATTTTAAACCATGATGAAAGTTATTTTGACAAGGTGGATATATGGTTTGGATCCTCAAAAGTTATGGCTTTCTTGGCGATGATGGCGACACTAATTACTTGCGATTATTATTTCCCTCCCCCTCATATCTCCTACGTTATGGCTTGGCCAAATATCTTTGTTGAAAAGTGAACTCACGGTACATCAGAGCCCACACGTAACCTTAATTTATTATCAAATATAAAACTTGGGTCCCATCCAGGGTATATAGAAGATACCCAGCTGATGAAACCACATGCCCGCCTCCCCATTCACATTGCCAGATTGTATTCAGAGACGAGGTTCTTTCTCACTGAAATAAAAAAAAAAATGTACTTTTGTTTTGAAATTCTATTGTGAGATTAAATGTTTCCGTCGTTGTAGAATTCCCTAAAGTACACAAAGCCTATCATTTTGCTGGAGAGAGAAAAGATGATGGAACCCATTCCGGTGGCGTTGGAGGAAGGAGGCCAGGACTACGCCACCAATGTAAGAACAAGCCAAATCAAGGGCTTGCAATTGAGAATCCTTCAATTATTGATTACCTTTATAGTAAAGTTTTATATAAATCACAGAAAACAGATTGATCTACGGATGCATGTCTCATTCCGGTATCTCTTCCAAGTCGCCGCCAGCAATGCTCAATACTCGATCAAGCACTCCCGCCACCGAAGGCCTTCTTCCTTTGTTGATAACCTGCTCAAATTGATGACATAATTTGCTATACAGTCATGATTTTAAATAACATCAAAACGACCACAAATATAACATATGTAAGGTAGAAGACGCAAAATAATATTTTTCGCAGTCTAGAGATGAGAGAGTGGCACCAATGCAAGAATAGCTATGAAGGCAGGAATGGCGAAAGAGATGCCACTGAATATCTCTCCGTTGTAAAAGAAGCGGAAAGCGGTCCTCGAGAACTCGACGGAGAGGAGTCTTATCAGGCCGGATCGATCACCGCCGGCTACGGCTCTCAGGTAAACGATAAAGGAACACGCCTGGAGGCAAACAACCAGTTGTAGAAGTTGATTGCGTTCCGCAATCGTAACTAGAAGCTCATGTATCGCTGCAGCGGCAAGATTGAAAGCATATTTGCTCCGATCGAGCACCTGGAGGAGCTTTGCGATCCACGAGTACAATTTGAGGAGAAACTTATTCATGTACATCGCAAGCGGAAGGTAAACGAGGGGAGAGACATACCAGACGTCGACAGACACATATTTGGTGATTAGAAATGCTCCCAGAGTAATGAAGAAACCGTAGTGAAAAGGTAGCCAAAGAAATCTCCACAAGTAATAGAACTGACTATAGCATTAAGGGGCGACTGGAATCACAGACATTAATTAGTTGTAATGAAAGAATTTATAATCGAAATTATTAAGAAATGGCTTGGAAATCTTGACATTTGAATGTCGTCCGTACCAAAATAAATGAACATTAAAAAAAGAAAACTTCAAATGGATTATATCCGAAAGAACCTAGTTTGGAATAATGCATGGATTATGGTGTCGTTTGGAGCCTCATTTTATGTTATTTGTTTTCTTAGAAGTTATATCCTTAAAAACTCAGACTCTTCAAAATTGATAATGGGTATAAAGTGTTGATAAAAATTAAAAACAATTAAAAATTTTCGGTAAAATTTGAGGCTGCAAACCAGTTTTATATATCCACCTTGTCAAATAACATTCATCATAGTTTACAACAGCTTAATTTAAAATATTCTATTACTTTACTTTTGGTGAGCAGTCGATCCGATTGAATTGAAGTTTTTTAAGTTTAATTTTTTTTTTTTTTTTTTTTTTTTTAACTGATCAAACTCATATAGAAAACGAAAAATCAAAATAATTGGGTTCGGTTTTTAGCATATTCAAATTTAACAGAATTTTTTTAAAATTAAAATAAACACTAAATTAAAAAAATACAAGTATATTTATTTAATTAGAATTTAGGATAAGTCGAATGAGAGAGCCTATATCTTAAAAATATAAAATAAATATCATAAAATATGAAATGATATATAATTAATATTTTTTAAAATAAACAAATAAATTTTTTAAGTTCGGTTTGTTCGACTAAAAAGTTTAGAACCGACTGAACAAACTGAAAAATTAAATTGTTTTAATTGAATTCATTCAGTTGGATTAAAATTTTCGATTATTTTGATTTTTACTCCCTTCGTTTCAGAAATAAATTAGCTGCCTGAAGTTAGGTAACGTTCTATTTGGATTATGTCACTTTTCAGACATGATATACGTTATTATATTCTCATATTAATATATATGTACACATATATATTTGTTCTCCATTCTAATATTAATTGTTGCCAATAGAAATACACGCTAATGTGTGCATCAATAAATAAAATATTGTCAAATATTAATAATGACCAAAGCAATCACGGGCCGGCCCAAGTTTTTTGGCCACTAGGCCCCCTCGGGGTAGTCGAGTTAGTCAGGAGTGATGGCTGAGAACCTGAATCTCTATGAGGTCCCGGGTTCGACTCTCTCGGAAAATAGTCACTCCCCCATTGTGAGGGTGCTCTTTAACCGCTTTTCCGACTGAGCTGGTCAGCCAGAGCTTATCTAAACTGATTTACCTCCTTGTAGGACTTTGCCAACTAGATCCACGAGACGGGTTTCACATAATGCGCACTCTGGTTAGCGATTGCGAGTTTCTCTCCGACATAAGAAGTTTTTTGGCCACTAGGGGGCAAAAATTACTCATGGTTGATTGATGGAAAGAAATAAATTATATTTTTGTAATAAAATTATTTTTTAAAATTTACTCATAGTTGATTGATCGAAAGATATAAATTATATTTTTATAATAAAATTATTTTTTAAGAATAATTATTAAATTAAAAATAAATTGGAAGACCGATCATGATCCCATTATTAATCAACTAATAAAAATACTCAATTCAATTAATCATAAAATACTCAAAGTAAAAAATTAAAATATACAAAAAAAATGAGATATACCAAAAAAAAAATTTTGAGATGTACACATTTCTTGAGAATTTGTGCAAACCTTAGAATAATATTTCAATTTGAAATCTTAATTCATCAAACAATACCATATATGTCAATGTAAAAAAGTAACGCCATGACAGAAGAGCCAAATTTGTAATATATTTGGAACAATCTAAAGGCGGAAATTCGTACAATCACGTGAGCTGGTTGGTTACGTCGTCTCTGTACCGTGTCTAATTCGGCTGTCGAATTAAATTACCATCACGTGTGCTGCTTGTTCATGTCGTTCTACATTTTGTTAACTTTTTTTTTTTTTTTTACTTTTTTAACTGTTTAGTATCGCTCATTTTTAAATATCAACTTTCGTGTCATGTTAATTTTTAAATCTTAAGCTTATCTAATTAAATTCACTAAATTCATATGTTATTTTTTTATTATTTATCGGACAATTATTTTTTCAAAATTTACACAATTAAAAATGACTAAATAAATTTTTAATATCTAACCCTAATTTAAAAAATACTTGGATAATTTTTATTTGACACGTGTGCGTTGTAAATCTAAATTCTAATATTGCTAGCATATTTCTTATAATTGTTATAACATTTAATGTAATAAAATTAAATTTTCATATTTTCAAAATATACTCCAAATCATATGTTGGGCATAACTTTTTTTTTTCAGATTTGTCTAGAATAGTATAAAAATAAACTTAAACCCTAACATTTCATTTAGAAACATTTCTTTCTTAGAATTGATTTGATTTTAAAATAAAAAATTGATTTGATTTAGTTAATAAATTTCGTATTTGGAATATATTTTGAATTTAAGAATTGAATTGATTTAATTTAAAAAAAGAAACCAAATTTTACTATATTAATAAAAAAATATATATCTAATAATTATCTACTCACTTAGATTACTTAAGAAAATAATAAATTCTAATTGAATTTTATTGTTTTGAATTAAATTTGAAATGATATAAATCTTAAATTTTAAAGTATAAAATGAAATTAAATCTACAATTTATTTTTATACATAAAAATTTATAAAAATTCTCTTCAAATAAAATTAAATCTTATCAAATTTATAATTTCAGAAGAAGGGTAAAATATTCAAATAAGTTGGTTAGTCCTGCTCTTGCTTGCTCATCCATTTACTCGCTTCGTCCCATTTCCATGGACGCCACAAAGATTAGTGGGATAACAACCGAATTAATAATCAGTCAAAAAGTAGACCCTTAATTGTCAACAAGGTTAGGTTAAGGCTGTACGAACAGTCACAATTATGTTGCATGCTTACGTCTAGACTTTGTTGTATTACTGATCAGGTCTTCTAACTCGAGTCTCCACCCACCACTTGCATGAAATTAATCACGTCCCGGGCCTTTCATTTTCGAACTTCACACTGGGAAGGTTCAACCATCTTCACACGGTTTGATGAAAATAAAAATTAAAGTAGTCAAATCAATTTTCCTCTCTTCTTTTTTTTTAATGATTGTTTTTAATGAGTTACGAGTCTTAAGTACTGCTTGCACGCAACTAGAGTAATTCAAAACATGAAATTAATGATCGAAAAAATCTCTAACAACTTCTAGAAAACTCAAACTAATAATTACTAAAGAACAAATCTAAAATTTTACCATTTGACTTACCTTAAAGTTAGTCAAGTGCACTCTTTTTACTCTTTTTATCATGGTTAAAATAAATATACCTCCTTTCAACACTTTTGAAAAAACTACTCATAGCTCCCTTCATAATTTATGAAACTCCAAAAAAAAAAAAAATTTCCATTTTAATCTCTTATCCTTCATAAGAATTGTGAACTTGACCCTATAATTTTATTTCGCTTACATGTATACTCTTAAAGCTATTAAAAGTTATTTATAAGCTAAGAGATCGTAAGTGTAAAAGATTAGGCCAACTTTAATACATCTTAAAGTCACTGTTAGGTGTTATTATGATTATATAAGTCACATTAAAAGTTATTAAAAGTTATTTCCAAACCAAAATATCAGAAATGTAGAAGATTAGG
>QLOD02000013.1:22901865-22915530 GCA_003260245.2 Sideroxylon spinosum | reverse complement strand
TTTTTGTCTTTTTACTTCAAGTGTGACTTATTCACAAATACGTTTTTTTTATATGATTAAAACCTTTATAATTTCATAAATAATGATCGACCTCTAAATTTAAAGGATTCCAAACAAGCCCATACCCTCGAAAGCCCACTTGGTGTCCGACACGTTTTGTTTGGATTTGGGACTTGACGTTCTGCAGAGGGGCACAACTTCACAAGAGAACAAAATTAAATTAGTGGGGGGAAAAGGTCATGACATGGATCCACGTCACGCTTTACCGACCCTATCCACTCGAATTTATCCATAGGCGAGCGCGTCGTTGAAAGTCCAACACCGTCTTAGCTGCGTAAAATGATTCCCACCACTCTCTTCTTGGCGCGTGATCGTACCCTTTCCAAGTTCCAAGTTTCTATCCTCCGCGAACCAATCGAAATTTCTCTCTTCCCCCTGCCCCCTATTTTTCTAGAGTTTTATTTATTTTTCCCTCAGGGTTTGTTTATTTTATCGGAGAATATAATAAAAAATAATTTTTTAAAAAATTTTAATTTACAATTGATTTTATACTTCAAATTTTTTATAACTTGAGTAAAATTTTTCATTTTTCTAAAAGATTTAACAATAAAGATGACAACATTATCTATCACAAGTTAGTTTTAGGATAACTCTATTTGTATTTTACAGATAATTTTTTTTTTTGTTTTCACTTGACTTTACCTTTTTTTTTATTAAATAGAATTACAAAACTATCATTCTTTGACTATTTATTCTTATTTTTAATTTAAAATGAAATAATTACCTTTAATAAAGAAAATACATAAAAATTTAAACATACATCCATAGGCCTACAAGAGAATATAAAAATTATTTTTAAAGATTAAAATAATTTTATTTCTATTTATACTTTTAACAACCTATTAAAAATAAATTTTATTTTATTTTATTTCATAATTTAACCAAATAAAAATTTGATTTCTTTTATTCCTTTTGTTTATCAATGTTTATCATTTTAATTCTTGTCATCATCTTCAAGTCATTTAATAAGATTCTGTACAACTCTTTCAGTTCTCATAATTTTATAATATATTTTAAGAAATATAATGAATTAAAATATAAGTGTGATAAATGTTAAAAATAAATAATTTCATAAAAATTTGTAAGAAAATAAATAAATATCAATATGATAAGGAAAATAACAAACAGTTTTAAATAAATTGAAATAAAATGAGTTATTTTCTTATTTGATTAAGTTATAAACTAAATTAAAATTTATTTTTACATAAGTTCTAAAATATAAATAAAAATAAAAATAAATTTTATTTTAGTCTATCAAAATATTTTTCCTTACATAAAACCTACGAATAGCACCACTTATAAATTTAATTTTTTAATTGTCCTCTATCTTTATTGATGCAACCAGGAGCAATAAACCCTAATTTTCAATCGAAAATTAAATAGAAAATACTCTTAACAAAGTCTAAAATTCAACAATAATGGAAAAACTATTAAAAAAATTTTGAAATGAAAGTTTTTAAGCATGAAAACAGCCTTAATTGGGTGGCCCAAGTTGCTATGTCGTGGACCTCTGCGAAATCTTTTCGGAAAAGTGTGGCGGGCTACATAACTCCTTACTGATCAACAGTTATGACCAACACATTATTTATTGACAAAACTCTAGACCTTTAATTCTTATTATTTTTCTTGGACTTCTAACGCTCCAACTAGTCCAATAATTCATTTGTAGATGCATCCATGTCACCTACTAACTTTTCTTACCAATCTTAAATTCAAAAGAGTATCACTTTTTTTCTCACCATTCATTGTAAAAAAAAAAAGGGAAATTAAAAAAATAAAATTATTAAAAAAAATATCTAACTAGAAGAATCAATGAATTGAAAATTTTAACTTTTTAAGTATACGGGCATATTTATCAAACAATGCATAAGTATCTTTAGTTTGAAAACTTAATTCAAATTTTTTATAATAACAATAATTTTTTAAAAATCAAAATCTAGAATTAGAAATTTTTTCCATAAAGGAAATTCATGTGCATAAGTGATTTTTTCCGAACATATATATATTGTAATTACCCTTTTACTTATCAAAATATTTAAGGAAAAATTGGTAAGTTGCCTCTATATATTGTTTAAAAAAATAATTTTTATCACAAAATAAAGGTATTTATAACATCATAATTATGTCTTTGATTAAGTTTTTATATAAGGGCATTTATGACATTATAAGTATGTAAAGCATATGTGGAAAGATAGATAGACAATTGTGTAATTTTAATTAATGAAAATGAAAAATGAAATGTAAGAGACTATTTATGGAGTGCGAATAAACTCACTCTTACTTTTATAGGTGATATTATATGTGACAATAGCAAATTTAAATTATTATTTTTATTTTAAAAGAGATTAACGTTTGCACTTGAAATAATAATTAAAACTAGAAAAGTTAAGTGTACATAGAGGTTGTTTGGAACACCAAAAAATACAGAAAAGGGAAAACGTGTAATGCATCAGATACTTTTCAATGTTTGGAAGATTAACCAAAATTCACCAAAAAGTCTATTCAAATAGGCTAAAAATGAACATTTGCACGACTTTTGACAGAAAAATAAAAACTGGTCAGCTGCTCAGTGACAAGATGGTAGGTACTACCAAAAACCGTTCGAATTGATGGACATCAATTCGTTACAACGGAATTGAAAAGAAAACATTAAAACATCAGTCTTAGCTCTTATTAAATGCAAAGTTTAGTTCAGTTCAGTTGTTGGAAATTAAACACTCCAAAATCTATATCGATCAAAACGACCGCATTTTGAATATAGCCTTTACTAGATTACTGCTCAACTTGTACAGAGAGGTTGGCTTTGAAAGAAAGCCCTTGGAGGTTATGTTCTTGTTACAACGGAAGAGATAAAACACATGTACTTGCTTCAATCAAGTAAACGAAAGCGTGATTCTTCAAAATGTCTCTATTCCCAGTGAAGCTATAACCTTCATCCCTGACACACCTCACTATCTACTCCTTTTTCCCGTTGTCTGACATCGTCGTACAGGTATGCATCTGCCCATCCCTGTTGATATTTGGGGCACTATAGGTTTGCCTATAAATGTATTTTTAGCTATTTTTTCCTATTATTTCTGTTAAATACGGAGCTAGATCCATCTTACGTGTGTGTTGGTCCACCGATCCAAGGGATCTACCTTTTTTAGCGGATCTATTATTCAATCATGGTTTACAATGAGTGAATCAGGAATCTATTCCAACAATTCCTTTTATCCGATTTGGGCGGTCGCATATCTTACAAAATTGGGCACCGTCATTCCATTAAAAAATGATTCTAAAAACATATGCCAAAGTCAAAGAGTAATATTTGGGAATGAAAATCAAAGAGGAGCAACCATATAATGTGGTTAACAAAGTTTTGTGTATAGAAACATATATACGCATATTTATTATTCGGGTAACTCTTGATCATATGAAAACAAGTTGGCTACGTTGGACAAATACAACATTTATGAAATGAACCAAACACAATCTATAGATAAGTTGATTTCAAATTTAATAATTCTTAAACTATTATCACCTTATCGCACGAGTAATTTAAATCCTTAGCTATGTGGAAATAAATATTTTCAATTTTAGCTACGAAAAAATTTCAAATGGGTAATAGCAAAAACTTTTATATTACTTACCAAAAACGAATTTATATTTTGCAAATTCATTATATTTATTGTTTTGACGATACAAGAGGAAATATTAAAAACCAATACATTAACTACACCAAACTACAAATAAAAGAAATTAGATATCCAATTAATTTGGACTTTAAGTTAAATTCAAAATATTTCATTATGAATTCGAGTAGAAACGCACTCATATCTGCCTTAATTGAGTTTCACTAAGATGATTTAAAATTTGTTGATTTTTTAAACATCATGGTTGGGTTTTTTTGCAAATGTTGTATCTTCTCTTAATACGGATTGGTTCCACATTGATGAGCACACATACTAACACCAGAGTCTGATTGCTCGGTCACCCCCACATCCTCATCAAGCCAATGCCATATGGGATTTCTAGGAGGAGAGCTTTTATTGAGTTTGATGGCCACACATTTAGGAATGGACACTGAAGGGGATGCCATTTGTCTGACCCTGTGTATGCCAAGGTAATAAAGGATTTCAACCAAGACTAAGAAAGGCCTAGCCATGAGTCAAATCAAAAGCCATATTGAAAAATTACAGAAAAACTGGAGTGCAAAGATAGCCTTGAAATCCCCCAGGTCAAGGATCATGGAAGTTTCTTGGGATGCTTCCAAAGGCACCATCAATGTGCTGGAGCATTAGTGGTAACAAATGGCAGTGGTAAACCTTTTTTCATATTCATTGTATTAATAAATTTCAATAAAGTGTAACGTTTTCATTTAACAAGATTTCATTGGCAATGCTTGCTAAATCTCCATTACCTACCCATGTGTAGGATAATTCGGTGGTATTAAAATTTCAAGAGGAGGGTCCGGACGAAAAGGACCTTATAAAGTGGGTATTTCATGGTACTATCAGAACCTGAAAAAGGCACTGGACCCCTCCAGGTAAGCCCCCTGATACTTGAATGAACCCAGTGCCCCATTTTTACAGTGAGGGCTATAGTTTCAACATTGGTAAGAGGCGATGTGGCAACGATAATTCCACGGCTGATGGGTTTATTTATAGTCACGGACAAGCATCCGAAAGCGATCAGATGAATGACACATTTGAGCGCATGGTAGATGCCTACTGCCTTGGTAAGAAGCCATTGCACCTCGTCCAGAATGCTCCCAGTTGTAACATGGATCGATGTATTACAAAGCTTACTACATGCCCAGGGTTCACTATAGGTCACACCCTCATTTTCATGTGGACTGCAGACTTACTCAGTGATACGATGAGCCGAGCATCAGTTATGGCAATGCTTGGCGATGATGCGCACATTACATAGCTACACTACTAATTGATGAAATTCATCATGCCCCCGTTCCCAAGTCCGGCACCAACCCCGCCACAGGCCTCTTCTAACAATATGCCACCCCTCATAACCCTAATTTCACTCCATAATATGATTATTTTCTCCACCCCTCCTACTAATTTATTAATTTAGTTCATTTCGTATTGCATGTATTATGAACAATTTTCATGTTTCGCTTAGACCACTAATTCCCCACATTTATGAATTAAACAATGTAATGTGATTTCCATGTCCAAACCTATTACTGGAATTTAAATAATGAGTGTGAATTTATATTTGTTGTTGACATTTGTTATGTTCAATGTCTAAAGATCATTCACTTTACGCATATCTATTTGAAGCTGTGATGGTTAACATTTGTTGGTTATTCGCATCGCTTATATGTTTCCTTTTTGGTTGTATTGTTAATAGGATATAAGCATGGACAAGGGTTATAATGCAAATGATGGCATAAGCAAGGATGTCATCGAAGTAGTTGCTCAACGTTGGGATAGGAAAGAAGATTTGAATATGCTCTCCACTATACATGCATCTACTTATTTTCACAACAGGCTGTTCAAACAACCGTGCCACACATTGGTTCTTCGCCTGAGTAATGGAACTACTCGATGGCTGCCCAAAATGATTGTACAATATTTACTAGGTAAATAAGTAAGTTTTCCTTAAGCTATGCAAGCATATTACCGTAAAATAAATGTCACTTTCCCCAATTAGTGGGCTCACTATTGAATCAAGTGTTGCTTGTTCATGACTAGAATTGCTCTATGATGTCAAACAGACAACTATAAGAGAAGTTCCAACACTCGGGAAAAATAATGTTCAGACACTTCCACTTAGTGTTGGACATGTTGAAGCTCCTCACTCTTGATTACCTACAACCGTATGCCAACCAAAATCAAGTGCCAACTAAAATCCACGACAATTCTAAGTACTAACCATTTAAGGTAATAAACAACAGCATTCCAATGAGTTTGCAACAATTTGGTATTATGGAAAATATGATATCACCGATGCTTTGTTCAAAGTGAATGATGCTATTGGGGCGTTGGATGGCACACACGTCACATGTGTTCCATCGATATGCTTATTATAGCTAGAAGGGTATATTCACGCAGGACATTATCATTGTTTGTGACTTAGAAATGCTTTTGAGAGATTTAATCAGCTCAACATAGCACTACGTTATGTGATTAAATGATTGTTTGGTGTATGGAAGGCCAGGTAGGCAACCTTGCACAATATGCCCCCCTACGACTTCGATGACCAAGTCGCACTAGTCGTTGTACCATGGCATTCCACATTTTCATCCACATCCACTATGATTGAGATTAAAGAAGCCTTGGTGCATCAATGAACGCCTCCACCACTAGGCATTCGAGCTCATTGGATAACATTTTGACAAAATATTAATGCAATCAAAAGTCTTGAATTCAAAACTCATTAGCAATTCAATAACACTAATGTTCACAACTTCAGCCCGTTCTAATAAATAAAAGATGAAAAGATGTTACACATGGCAACACGTGAGGAGGCTATGTTAAAACTTGGAAGTATAAGATATTAGTATAACTAAAACTTTTGTCCCTTTAACAACTTAACCTTTTAAGTAAGAAAGTGGCTAGTACCCCTATTAAGATGTTAAACTGTGTGGCTAGTAGCCCTATTAAGATGTTAAACTGTTAGCCACTGTTTCACCTAAAAGTTTACACACCTCAACTTTTATACATATTATTTTATACTCTCAACAATATAAAAATATGAAAAATGGTTAACTTCAGTAATTCAGCTGGCCCTCAACCCTACAAAGCCTAAAATAACTAATTATGAATGAATACCTTGGGATACAATATAACTGTTAACGCATTCAATAAGTGAAACGTGGTCTAAAGTTTTCATAAACCAAATAAAAGTGACTAAAGAGGGGTCTTTTTTTGGGGCAAAACAATCAAGTCAAACCTTTCAGCAAACAAATGAAGCAGTGTATTTATAATTGAAGTATAACATGAAACATCGACCAATGATTGATACCACCAAAGGGTTTTATATTTTCTTCTCTTTTTCCGTTGTTAGTCAAACAAGTCGTAAAGTTAAGAAAATATCAAAAGATGAAAAGATAAATTTTTTGTGGCACACTAAGTAATCTAAAATGTAAGATATACCTGCCGAAGTGTAGCATTAGTATTCTGCTATTGGTTTTCACAGACTGTTGAAGTGCATCCATTATAACATCCTATAAAACTCATACAGCCACACTGGTAATTTAGCATCTTTGGTAAATTATATCTAGACCCTTTCAACATTTAGGTAATTACATCTAGACCCCCTCAATATTTGAAATTTATAAATAACCCCTTATTTTGAAATGTTGCTACCCAGAGCCCCTTTCGTTTGATTGCCGTTAGAATTTTAATAGAAAATGCTAACATCGACCAAAAATTATTCTAATATACCAATTTTACCCTTTTAGCATCTAAGAAACAAGTTTAGAGAGAGAAAAAAAAAAAAAGAGAAAATAAAGACTAGCATTGCATTGAATGATGGAAAGGGGTGGCCACGATAACTATCTGTGCAACCATCTTTACAGCCATTGCCACAAATTCGGCAGCTGGTTTTATAGCTTCTACCACAAATTCGATGCACAAATTTGGCTTTATGAAGAAATGGAAGATAAATGGTTTCACATGAATACTATAATTAAGTAAGCCACCTATTCCCTCCCTAACATGAAATGTAAGTCATAAAATTAGCAGTCTAAATCCTATAATTTATCCACAATTAGCAAATGCAGCAATGGAATTCTAAGAAACTATGTTGAAAATAAAATCTAGAGAGGAAAATTGACCACCAGTAATTCTGAAGTAACGATTTCTGAAGAAACAGTTAAGAAACCTAAACCATTGGAATAGGAAAACTTTCCACATGAGTTCCAATTCTGAAATTTTCTTAAGAAATAAACAATAACCGAAAGCAATAGAAAGCCAATATATATATGGAATTGAAGTACCTCAAAGTGTAGATTCTGAGAAAACAGCGAAATTAAGGCAAAATCATTCAAAATGATTTTTAGACAACCTAGAACACAAACACTGAAAATAAGTTTGGGTTTTTCAACCTTTTAAATTTTCCCAATTTTCCCAAACTTTACATAGATATACGTGTATATATATGTATATATTACCTTTGTATCGATTCTCATTTGCCTAAATAAGAATCCTTCTACCATTCATCACTTCGTTGTGCCACTCCATATCATACTTATTCGTATTCTTCTAAACATACCTTCGTTGGTCGTCTTGAAGGTTGTGCCACCACAAACCCTTGTAGTAGTCACTCTTGGCATAACTGGGAAGAAAAATGCCAAATGATCCACTATATATACAACACTAAGTCAAGAACCCACCAGCGATGGGTGGTCCAAGATTAGAATATGCGAAACCCAATTCGTCATGATCACACCCTCTCTTTTGTCTTCTCTCCTTTAGGCAACTACTTTAGATAATCGTACTTTAGGCGATCTCCATGAGCCTCTTGTTAGGGAAAGTGCAAGTACTACCGAAAAGAACGTAGAGGATCGATTTGGCTATTAAGAGAAAGGGGGGAGATGGAGAAGGGATGGGATAGGAAGTTACAGTGCATATATGTATTAACTTATATTTTTTATTTATAATTAATTTAATTAAGGGTAAAATTATCTTTCCAGTAAAATTTTAACAGAATGAGTAGCAAAACTAATGGAGAAGGGTCAGGGACTAGCAACATTTTAAAGTAAGAGGTATTTGTCTATTTCAAATGTTGAACAGTACTAGTTGTAATTGCCCAATTGTTGAGAGGGTTTAGGTGTAATTTATTTTAGCATCTTTTACATGCAGCTTCACTGTTTCTAACTTTAGATATTTCAGTCCTTGTTGGTATTTTGGTCGTTAGTGTAGACTTCATTTCTTTTAGTATCACCTCAAATATCTTTTTCTCATTATATTCTACCAAAGGTATCGAACCAGCCTTACTGAGGAAAAAAAATATGTTAAACGTAGATACAATTCCAACTAAACTTTTTAGAAAAAAAATCGTAGTGACCAAAAAAAGGAACATATCCATATTATAACAGGAAGATACAAAGTCATTCCCATATCAATGTAGGATCCCAACTAGCCTCATGCGCAATTTTGATGATGATAAACCAAAAATTATAAGAAATAAATTTATGCACCTATATTATACCCAAAAACACCTAGCCTTATAAAATAATTTATGGCTTGGTAGCATAGGAAATGATAAGTTGGGACGTGTTTGGTGAAGTTTTTAAAGCATATTTTCTATTGTAGATTTTACAAAACAAAATAGAAAAGAACAAAAAAACCATGCACATATATTATCCCATAAAATTTGCACAACCATGGCATTGTTGTCCAGAAAAAATATTAGTAAGAAAAATTAATAACTATATTTCATTGCATGCGGTCATAACGATGGAGCTACTGACATAAGTTTTAAAATAAGACAAAACTAAAAAGCTAACTGAAAGCAATACAAACATTTGTTCCAAACTAAATACAAGCTAAAAAAAAAAAGAAATACAACTGTTGACATCAGGTAAAATACAAGGACGTAGCCAACGAGTTCCATGGTAGGACAATCAGGTGGAGGCACTGGTCACTATTGTTGTCCAGGACTGGGAAATAAGAACAGTTACATGCGCATCCAGTCGAAGAAGCTCTATTTCATGACCCTCAAACTTCGAAGCTCCTCACACATCTCCTCTTGAAAGTTCTATCAAGCTCCCACTCACGATCTTGGGTAGCCTACATTGCCTGTATTGTCTGACCCCACATCCACCTAACCCTTTCTTTTTTGCTTTTTCTACTATTTAGTGCGATTGAGAGTGGACTCATCTATTTGGTACTCAAGATCTATTATGTTGTCCTCACTAGTCGGCTTTATACCCCTTACCTTGGTGACTTTGGTGATAAAGAGACCAAAAAGAAGTACACTCACATGTTACACTTGCTTCCAATGCTTCTAAAGGACACTACTGATGAGCCTCTTGACATTCACCTTTTTCTTGGACATAATAGCATACATCAGAATGGCTCAATCCATAGAAAGGTTTGACATTCTCTTTTGTGGATCAAGGCTGGAGCATGTGACAAAATGGTGTAGGTAAAATTGGTCCTTGAGGTTAATGTGTTTGTATTGTGGATTCAGCCATAGGGTGTTATTATGACTCACTATTCCAACCATTACTTCTTTTGAGTATGTGGTGTCATTGAGACAAAAATCCATGTTCGCAACAACAAGAAGGCCTAGAATCAACTCAAAGTCATCAAGGCCAATGGTCAAAGGCTCCACTCTTAGTTTGGACACGATACGAGGCCCGTCAGTGTCGGTCAACTCGAAGTCACCAGAGCCAATGGTAAAAGGCTCCACTCTTATGCTTGCATAGAACTACTAAACAATGTCCTCATAGGCTTGGCTCATTTGTGTGAGAAACTTCTCCCACCCTTATCTTTAAAACTCTAAAGACAATCGTAAGGTTCAAAGCTTGATGTCGCTAAACTTGGTATAGAGCTCAACCATTACTGCCTTGATGTTGAGGTGGTCGTTAACAGTTTGGGAGGCATATTCTCTGTCAAACTTGAACATGTCATATGAAGGCCTACTAATCATTTTCTTAAACTTTCCCTGGCCCGACTACTAGATTTAGCTAGTCCTAGAAAAACTAAAAACACACAAGAGCGGAACATAAGCAACAGTCACTAAATACAAAAAGTAAGAATATATTTAATATGAGCACTAAATCAATTAAATATATTTATAATTTAATTACGCTATGCTTTATATTAATATGCAGGAAGACAAACATAGCTTTTAGTGAAAGAATAAAGAGGATGTCATTAGAAGGGATGATGTTCCACAATTGACATACCCAAACAAGGTTCTTTAACTAGGCACTTCTTTTATAAATGATGAACTCTTCAATTGTAAACTTCATAAAATTGCGTAACAATTTTTGACTAAAAGACCAACAAACTTATAAGGATTTTATATGCATAATAACTTGCCCGACTTTTCATATAATTGCACAATAAGCTAGGAGATGGACCGAAATTGATGGCAAAGACCAACAAACTTGACAATGACATCCATATAGTTTAAAAAATGGAAATGTAAACTCACGCATCTTTCACAAATGTAAGGAATATTTGCTTACAAAATTTTAGATTCAAAGTTATGTATTCTTCTTCTTTTCTCCACTTTCAAATAAAGCAATATCAACGATTAATAATGAGATTCGGATACTATAAAATTTTTTAAGACAATTGTAAGACCAACTATGCTTTAGGATAGCATGCTAGGAATTGAGAAGAAATGAAAGGTAATACAAAAAAGAGATCACAAGATAATAAAATTAGCATCTATCGATGATAAAGCGAGAGAAAATTAATTAAGATTCTTTAAATTTATGCAATGGCTGGCCAATGATTACAATGGTTAAAACGAGTACACCATTCACATTGAGTACAATGCAAATGGATAAGAGATGCAAAATTAACTTGGGTAGGATAGGATAAGATTGGAAAAAAAAAAAAAAACCTAAAAAGAAATTAAAAAAAAAAAGAAAAAGAAAAATGACAAGCATGTCATATTGAATTTTAACTAAATATTATGGTCCATTGATATTCTAGAATGGCGAAGTTTATTTATATAACCTGAAAAGAGTAGTTAGAAGAAGGCTTGATGTGTTGAGTTGAGTAAATCCTTCTTGAATTGATGGGTGACCAAATATAAGAAAATTTAAATAAATTTGTCATCTTCTACAAACTCAGGATAACGAAAACATCATTTACTAAAAGCGCCTTAATTTATATAACTTGATCCATTTTCACAGCATCTAACCGTAACATCATGTGCCCATCAAATAACAAAGCCCCACAGTCAGTCCAATTAACATAAAAACTTGAGCTCAAATTTACTTGTTACATCAAAATTTGAAGTCACTGTTCTTTTCAGCACCTGATCAATTTTGAGATCATCTAACCAAATGAACAAGAGAAAAAAGAAAAGAAAAAAAAAGGAATTCTAACATATATTTATCAAATACCCAACCCCACATTCATTGAGTGAACGTTATAACAACTTAGTTTACATTTTGTTGCATCATAAAAAATTGCTACAACAAACCTAAAATGGGATTGAGATTACGTATGTAACTCAAGAACAAGAACAAAATACAATTAGTAGATACAGATACATTTATACATCGTATAACGTGAATAGAAAATCTTTCCATACATGTTGAATAAATGTTGAGAAATGCTTCGAAATACAATAAAAGAAAATACAAAATTGAAACTCAAAACATAGTAATCACAGTCAGCAAAGGTTTAATATTTACAATCAATAATGATTCTTGAAATCCGTGTAATTGAAAAACTTTTCATAGTTCCACAGGGTTATTTTAACCTTACAGTGAGTCAGCTCAATCAAACATAAATCAATAGAAGGAACAGAAATTAAGAATACCTTAACTTTAACTAGGTAAAAAGGTCTACACTTAGAGACAAATTAATGACTTCAAAGCCACAAAATCCTACATTAATCATTCATTTAATTCTTCAACTAAACACCAACCATTTATAGTAAACACTAAAATATGAAAGTTCAAGAATTACATTACGCTATTAAATTATGTTGTTTTGGTTTCAAAAACGATTGCAAAAAAAAAAATCAAATATGATTATCCACCCAAATATGCAAAGCAAATCAGCTACTCTCAAGCAACATATTAGTAAGTAAAAGCATCTTTATCATTTTCTCTTAGAGTTGGGGGGCGTGTTTTAGTTCTAGAACATCCATTGAGTTATAAAATATTCCATGGGTTTTTCTTAAAGTTGTTTGAATTTTAAGAATATCTTAAATGTTCTTCTTAAGACTTTCCCGTAGACATCCAGAGGTTTATCTTCAAATTTTTCTCTTTAGGTAATTAAGGAAGTATTTTATTCAAAGGAATTGTTAGTATGTAAGAAACTCAATGAACACCACCGCACACAGTAAAGCGAAAAGGCAAAAGCCAAATGAAAATTACTTACAAAACCTAAACAACTGATATGTAGTAGCTCAACCCATTTTTTGTATTACTTAAGCTGATGTTCTGAGATCAAACGTTTTTTATACTTCTAACTTTGCCCAAGCTCATCTGTGAAATAAACAAGAGACAAACAAAAAGAAAGAAACAAGAGAGTACCAAATCACTACTAACACATAATAACCGATTATACTTGAAAAGTGTATTTACATGCCTCAAATTAAATCATACAACATGTATTTTATTTATTATTTGGGAAAATTTTATTTTTTTTGAAGCTCTAATGGTTTTTATTTTTAAAATGCAGAAAAATGACGAAACATAGCGAGAATATCAAGGATAAGAAGGATGAAATCGAGGAAAAAGATGAAATGGGGGAAAAGGATGGAAGTGTCTTTGCCGTACTAATCTAGATATTCAAACATCCAATCCAAATAGCAGTGAATCAATATGAAGGAAACTCAGGAAAATCACAAAAAAGAAACATTTTGGCTTTACTGTCTGGATGCTAGTTTGCCGTCTGAACGGCACAATCTAGTTAGCATCCACAAATTCTATTATAACGTTTTAGGGTTTGTTGC
>QLOD02000013.1:22826437-22860941 GCA_003260245.2 Sideroxylon spinosum | reverse complement strand
ACATCACATCAACGTGGGCCAACCCTCTAAAACTAATACCCCCTCTTATCTTATACCCCCTCTAAAACTTATCCCCCCTAAAATTTTAGCACCATCCAATCGGTCCATTAAGTACTTGCTTTTCCGATAGGTAAGACGTAGTTTGGTTCGATCATTACTGACTTGTCTTTGATGACTGAGTATAAAGCCCTTATCTTAATTAGACTTGATGGGGAGGTTGTCGCATTCAACTTAAATCAGGGTGGTATGATGGTTGACGTTCAAGAGCTGAATGATTTGTATTTTTCTAATTTTGCTTCAATTCATGAAAAGGTGATCAGCTCCGATTGGACTATTATGAAGTTATAGTGAGAAGAGAGATGTTGAAGTTCAGGATGCTGCTACTGGTGGTGGTAGTGATAGTGCTGCTATTGGGGGAGTACCATTTAGTTGTTTATTTTATTTTTCTTTCTTCCGTTGTATTTTTATATTTTGTCAATTCCATTCAAAAAAAATGGGAAGAATGGGTTATTTTGGTACTGTTAGTTTCTTATTTTTGCTAAAATATGTTAATAGTGGATGTCTTTTGTGATGAGACTAGTGTTCAGCTTTTCTGATTCATAGAACGATTTTCAAAACATGCATTATCTTAAACAGATAGTAGTTTGAGGCTGGGTTTTGCCTCTTCTTTAGATCATGCATTGTATATTCTTTATCAAACCATTAAAAAATTTATTATCAAAGCTTACGTGGTCTTTTTTATATTTATTATTTTATTTTTTCTATTTTTACAAATCTTTAATTAAAATTAGTCTGGGAGTAATGTTTTGTAAATTCTAATCTTAAATTTAAACTGATCAAATTGATCATTTTCTTTTTATAAAACACAATATACGATTAATAATAATATGTTTAAGTTGATTTAATTTTTACAAAATCAAGCGAGAAATTATTATGAAATCTATGTGGAACTTTCCATATTCACTATCTTATTTTTTCTATTTTTACAAATTTGAATAAAATTGGTTTTGAGAGTAATTTTTTTAAATTTCAATTTTAAATTTAAGTTGGTAAAATTGACCATGTATTTTTTTTTTTTTTTTTTGTAAAGCACATAATGTACGGTTCATAATTATATATTTAATTTAAGTTGTTTTTAATTTAATAATTTTTAAATTTATTTCAAGTTTGATCGGTAGATGCAGTTTTGAGCCTCTCTTTCTTAGTTGAAGACGGAATTTTTTTTTTTTTTTTTGTAAAATCATTAACTAATGGATAATTTGTAATCAATAATTTTAGTTTTTATTTTATTGATATATTTATTTGCATTGGATAATTTAATTTTGTTGTACTAGATGTTGGCACAGGTTGTTTTATGTTAGGACACAGGTTTTATTGTATATTGCTATAGGTTTTTTTTTATTTATTTATTTAGGTAACATTTAAAAAAAATCATAAGGCAATCATCTAAACTCTTACCATAAATCTAATAGACGACCACTCGTCAAAAGAGAAAAGACAACAATTTTGAGGCGATCGTCAAAAAAGTTGCTCACATTTAAGTTTCGACTGATTTGAGCGATTGTCATTTTTCATTATCTCCTAAGGTGATTATGGATTAATGTCCATGACCCATTTGCCACCTCGAAATGGTCGTCAAGGGGTCATCTATACTTTAGACAACCGTCTTAAGGGATTTAAGTAACCGCTTATAGTGATCGAGTGTTTTCCTACTTCAAGTAGTGTAACCACTTATAAAATTTAAATTTCTTATTTTCAAAGCAAATATATATATTAACATTTTATTAAGAATTAAACAACTCGTAAGCCCAAAAAAAAAAAAAAAAAAAAAGGCTAAACACTATACGTTATTCTTGCACACTTAAAATCATCAAGTTAAACTTAACTAATGAAATCCAATTCCCAAGTACATGTTTCAAAACCCATTAATTATGTTCTTTAAACCTTAAAGAGTTAGCGAAACATACATGTATTTTAAAAAATTTCAAAATTTTAGCATTTAGTAGTCATAAATGATCTAAATAAGAAAATGCATTTGTTGGTATTTGGATGGAACCCAAAATTTATGTAAAAACAATTAGAGGTACGTTTATCTTACCTCAAGTTTTGATGGTGGACATTTCAAAATAAGCTTTAATCTTTAATCAACTATACCTCAGGTCACTAATTAACTAAAGATCACCATTCATTCCAAAATTTCTAACAAACTAATTAACTAAAGACACCATTCGTTCCAAAACTTCTAATAAATCTTTCAACCTTACCAATTTACACAACCCTCCTATGATAACCATTATTTCTACTTGTCAATGGGTCGGATTTGATCCAGATCTAACTCAAACTTGATCCACAAAAATTAGACTAGATCTATCCAATTTAATTCGTGACTCTAACAGATTTAGATCTGTTGAGCTCAAGAACTAATGGATTTAAATTTGATTGATTTGTCAAATCCATTATTTATAAAAATAAAAAATTTATATGGAATAAAATCAATTATTTTAACAATTTTATTCTATTATATACACATATGTGTGTGTGTGAAGCATACATATAAAAGATAATTAATTTTATGTTGATAAAATATTTAATTTTATAAATTTTTATTAATATTATTGAATTTAAAATCTATATTTCATATTAATATAATAAATCTACTAATTAAATTTAATTAATCTCACAAAAGAAAGAAAAAGAAAATGGTGATCAACGCGTATTGTTTTGTCAACTAATTAGCCCAACAATTGTAGTAGTGATTTGATTTTTGCACAGAGCGATTCATTAAACGCGTGACGTGTCTATTGATGTTGGGAACGATTACCAAAAGATTAGATCATAGGCAACGTTTTTATTTTTTTGCCTTTTTTTAATAAATTAACCAAAATATGTTTATTAAATTTATTTATATTTTTTGTTTTAAATATAAAAAAATAAAACCTAAACAGAAAAGCTTAACAAGAAAAAATTTCACTTTATTTTTTTCTGTTATAAATATTTTATCAATTTTAATATTTTATTCATTTTTTTGCATAATATTAAAATAGATTATTTTATTCAAATATTTTATTAAACTAAGATTATTTTGAATAAATAATATAATATAATTTAATTATCTAAATTAATATGTAATATATTTCATTAATTTATTTTCATAAGTAATATAATTAAATTAATTATTTAATTTAATTTAATAACTAATTTAATTAATATAAAATATTTTCTATTAAATTATTTTTAACAAGTATTACAATTAAATTTTTTAAACTAACATGAAATATATTTAATCAATTATTTTTAATACATAATATAATTAAATTACAATTAATATATTCATATTTATTGAATTAAATGATACAGTAATAATATTTTATTTAATTATTTTTAATAAATAATATAATTAAATTATAACTAAATATATTTAATATATTTTTTATTTTTAAATAATTATATTATATTATATTATATTAAATTCAATTAATTTTTTAAAAAATAGTAAAATTAAATATTTTATTAAAATAAAAAATTAATAATTGTAAATAGAATTGTAACTCCAAATTCAGTTTCAATTTTTGTTTCAAAAAAATAAAAAAAGATTACGGTTGAAAATATAAACAAATAAATATAAAAAGAAAAAGGACATCGTTAACAAACGATCCCAAGAATCTAAACTCCGAAAAGTGATTATTAGTTTTTGTTTAATAATCAATAGATTTCCCTAAATCTCAGAGTCTCTCTTAAACACCTCTTTCTCGCTCTAAAACCCTCTCTCTCTCTCTCTTCAAGATATAAGTTTGTTTTAGCTATTGACGGAGATAACATAAGTCGGGATGAAGTATGTGTAAGAGCTCATTAAACCTCCTTATGCAAATGACCATTTACTACATTTACCGATTGGCCAAAGCTGGTGCCATTTAAGAACCAAATCAAACAGTACTGCGATTCCAATCAATTTTTGCTCGATACTTCGATGGTTCCTCTTAAATTCCACCTTAATTATACCCCCAGAATGGCCCACCACGCTCAGCCCTTTCCCTCTTCTTTCCTTCTTCCAATTTTCTCCTCAAAATCAGACAGCTATCCCATATTTATATAGGTATATTAGGTCATTATTAATATTTAACAATGTTTTATTTCTTGATGCACACATTAGTGTTTATTTTAATTGACAACAATTAAAATTAGAATGGAGAAAAAATATATATTTATTAATATGAGAATATAATACCATATATTATATTTGAAAAGTGACATAATCCAAATGGAAGGGTCACTTAGCTTCAGGTAGCTAAATTTTTTCTGAAATGGGGAGAGTAAAAATTAAAATAATCAAAAAAAAATTTATCGAACTGAGTAAATTCGGTTAAAACAGTTTAATTAATTCAGTCGGTTTCAAGTTTCTTAGTCCAACCAACCGAGCTAGACAAATTTTATTTATTTATTTTAAGAACATTAATTATATATTATTTGACATATCTTATGATATTTATTTTATTTTTTGAAAATATAAGCTGTCTCATTAGACTTATCCAAAGTCCTAATTAAATAAATGCACTTGTATTTTTTATTTTAGTGTTTATTTTATTTTTTACAAAAAATCGGTAAACTTGAAAATGCTGAAAACTGTGTTATGTGTGGCTCCAAATCCCACATCGAAAATAGGGAATAGGAAACATAATATAATGAGCTTATAAATATGAAGTTTGTCCCACATCAAAAGTGGAGACTAGGAGACACTACCTAGTGGTCTTATAAAATAAGGCCTTTGGGCTTGGTTTTAATAATCCAAGCATTTGTAAACTTTTATAAGCATTTGTAAGCTTGGTGATAGTAGATTGGTTCTTTAGCACTGAGGACGTAGGTAATATTTACCAAACCTCATTATATTTTGCGTCTTTTATTTCTTTGCATTATTTGTTTTATTCTCTGCCATTATTTCCTATTTAGTATTTTGTTTTCTATTATGTGGCATTATTCTAGGGGCCATATTGTGTGGGTTAAACATCAGCTTCTGCAACAATTGGTATCAGAGCTAAAGTTGTTGAATCAGTATTTAGTGTTTATGTACATGTCTAGGAAAGTTCTGTCTAAGGAGGTTGGGTTTTAAGTAGGACCGTTGTGACCCTTCCAAACTATCCTGGGAATTTTCCTAGTGTATTGCCACAAAATCTAAGGTTTAACTTTGGCATGTAAAATTATTGAAAAAATGACAGAAGCTTCATCGTCTACACCAGCTAAGGTTACTATGACTAATGCAGAGTATAAAGTTGAGAAGTTCGATGGGCACAACAATTTTGGTATGTGGCAATGTGAGGTGTTGGATCTTCTTTATCAACAAGAGTTAGATGTTGCTTTGGAAACAAAGAAACCAGAGAAGTTGAATGATAAAGATTGGTAAAGAATCAATCGCCAAGTATGTGAAACTATTCGATCTTATCTCAGCAGGGAACAGAAGTATCCTTTCATGAAAGAGACATCTGCAAGCAAGATGTGGAATGAGTTAGAGAATAAGTTCATGAAGAAAAATTGTGAGAATAGGTTTTATTTGAAGAAGAAATTGTTTCGCTTCCAGTATCAGCCAGGTACCTCAATCAATGATCATATTGCTGCTTTTAATAAATTAATAGCAGATTGTTAAATTTGGATGAGACTATTGAAGATGAGGATCAAGCTTTATTATTGTTGGCCTCCCTTCCTGAAGAGTATGATCACCTTGTCACTACCCTCCTACGTGATAAGGATAAGGTGACATTTGATGAAAATATACAATTCTTTGTAAAATACTGAAATCAGGAAGAAAGATCAAAATGAGCATAGATACAATACAGGAGAGGCATATACTGTTAGAGGCCGATCTCAAAATCGTAAGTCTAGTCAAAGGGGTAGATCTAAGTCAAGAGGAAGACCTGCTAAAGATCAATGTGCTTTTTGTCACGAGAAAGGACATTGGAAGAAAGATTGTCCAAAGTTAAAGAAGAAAGATAAGGGCAAGGCAGTTTGTTATGCATGTGTAACCAAAAGTGAAGATGAAAACTCTGATTTTGCATTGATTGGTCTACCTTCAATTTCTTATTCTGACGAGTGGATTTTGGACTCTGGATGCACCTACCATATGTGTCCTCACAAAGAGTGGTTCATCAATTTTGTAGAATTTGATGATGGAGTTGTTTACATGGGCAATGACAGCTCTTGCAAGATAGTCGGGATAGGTTCAATTCGTTTGAAGAATTATGATGGCTCAACCAGAGTCTTAACAGATGTTCGATGCGTAGCGGTTTAAAGAAGAATCTCATCTCTTTGGGAGCCTTAGAAGCAAAAGGCTTCACTATGTCTATTCGAGATGGAGTTCTCAGAGTTACTTCAGGCGCACTAGTGGTGATGAAAGGTACAAGGAAGAATAACTTATACTACTTTCAAGGTAGTACAGTTATTGGATCAGTAGCTACAGTCTCTAAGAAAGATGTAGATGCAGAAACAACTATGTTGTGGCACATACGACTTGGTCATACAGGTGTTGGAGCTTTACAGAATTTGGTGAAGCAAGCCTTACTAAAAGGTGCAAAAACTTGCAAATTGGATTTCTATGAGCATTATATTACGGGAAAGCAAATAAGAGTGAAATTTGGCACTGTTATCCATAATACTGAAGGTATTTTGGATTATGTTCACTCTGAGGTTTGGGACCTTCTAGAACAGCATCATTGAGAGGTATGCATTATTTTGTTACATTTGTTGATGATTATTCTAGAAGAGTTTGGGTATATGTAATGAAAACTAAAGATGAAGTATTAGGAGTTTTCCTTAAATGGAAGAAGATGATTGAAACTCAAATAGGTAGAAAGATAAAGAAGCTCAGAACAGATAATGTTGGTGAGTATAAATTTGATCCGTTTCTTAAAGTCTGTCAAGATGAAGATATTGTGCAACACTTCACAGTCAAAAAAAACACCACAGCAAAATGGGGTGGCAGAACGCATGAACCAGACTTTTTTGGAGAAAGTTCGGTGTATATTACTTAATGCTGAGTTAAGCAAAGTATTTTGGGCTGAGGCAGTGACTTATGTAAGCCATCTCATTAATCGATTACCATAAGCTGCGATTGGAGATAAAACGCCTATCGAGGTATAGTTTGGAAAACCTACTAATGATTATGATTCTTTACATGTATTTGGATCTACTGCTTATTATCATGTTAAGGAGTCTAAGTTGGATCCGATAGCTAAGAAAGCAGTGTTCATGGGAATTAGCTCGCGTGTGAAAGGATATCGCCTTTGGTGTCCAAATTCAAAGAGAATTATCTTTAGCAAAGATGTTACATTTGATGAATCTGCCATGTTGAAAAAGGTTAGGTTTGAAAAATCTGAAAAAATAGAAAAAGATCAATGGTGTTTAACAGCAGGTGGAGAGTGTTCCGCAACAGGTGGAGTTAGAGAAAACTATAATGGAGCCTGCTGATGTCGATAATCCAGTAGTAGAAGAGGATGTTGAGGAAGAAGAAACAGAGGTTTCAACCCAAGAACCTCCACAGCAATCGAGATCAATCGCTCTTGATAGGCCACGTCGAGAAAATAAGATACCTGCTCGTTTTCTTGATACAGTGGTGGCCTATGCACTTCCAGTTGTCGATGATGTTCCTTCAACTACAGAGAAGCAGTAAGAAGTTCAGAAAATGAGAAGTGGAAGAAAGCAATAGATGAAGAAATGCAATCCATTCAGAAGAATCAGACTTGGAAGCTAGCTCAACTACCAAATGGTGAGAAGGCAACTGGGTGCAAATGGGTATTTGCGAAGAAAGAAGAATTTCCTCACAAAAGTGATGTCTGCTATAAGGCAAGATTAGTGGCAAAAGGTTATGCTCAAAAGGAAGGAATTGATTATAATGAGGTATTTTCTCCAGTTGTTAAGCATTCTTCCATTCGGATTTTGTTGGCCTTAGTAGCACAGTTTGATTTGGAACTAGTTCAACTTGATGTGAAAACTACATTTTTCCATAGTGATTTGGAAGAGGAAATCTATATGTCTCAACCAAATGGATTCAAGGTTGCTGGAAAAGAAAATTCGGTTTGTAACTTGAAGAAATCGCTATATGGATTGAAGCAATCTCCTAGGCAATGGTACAAGCGATTTGATCAGTTCATGATAGGGTTGAAGTACACCAAAAGCAAATTTGATCACTGTGCCTATTTTCACAAGCTATATGATGGATGTTTCATTTATCTACTCTTGTATATGGATGATATGTTAATAGCTTCAAAGAGCCAAAAAGAGATTGAAAATTTGAAGACTCAGTTGAATAAGGAGTTTGAAATGAAGGATATGGAAGAGGCCAAGAAGATTCTCGACATGGAGATAAGCAGAGATCGAAAGAGAGGCAAGGTTTGTTTGTCCCAAAAACAATATCTAAAGAAGGTACTCAAATCTTGGCATGACAGAATAGTCAAAATCTGTGAGTATCCCACTGGCTCCTCACTTCAAGTTGAGTTCAGCTTTATCTCCCAATACTGATGAGGAATGTGAGTTTATGTCGAGAGTTCCTTATTCAAATGCAGTTGGTAGCTTAATGTATGATATGGTATGCACAAGACCCGATATTTCACAAGCAGTTGGAATTGTGAGCATGTACATGCATAGTCCTAGAAAAGGACATTGGCAGGCTGTGAAATGGATTCTACGGTATCTTCTGAACACTGTAGACATTGGTTTGATATTTGAGCGTGATGATACTCTTAGTCAGTGTGTGGTTGGATATGTTGATTCTGACTACGCAGGAGATTTGGATAAACGTCAATCAACTACTGGTTATGTGTTCACTCTTGCTAAAAGCACCAGTAAGTTACAGATTTATTTTACAGTCTACGGTTGCTCTGTCTACAGTAGAAGTAAAGTATATGGCAGTTTCAGAGGCAGTAAAGGAAACAATTTGGCTACAAAGGTTCCTTGAAGACTTGGGGATTGTTCAGAAATAGGTTACTGTATATTGTGACAGTCAGAGTGCAATTCATTTGGTAAAGAACCAAGTCTATCATGCACGGACAAAACATATCGATGTAAGATTCCACTTTGTGCGGGAAATAATTGAAGATGAGAAGATACTGCTTCATAAGATTAGGACTGCTGAAAATCCTGCTGATGTGATGACTAAGATGGTGACTTCGATCAAGTTCAAGCATTATTTGAATTTGATCAATGTTTTGCAAATTTGAAGATTTTTTTCTGAAGATGCCTATGATGTGGATTTTCATCAAGGTGGAGATTGTTATGTGGCTCCAAATCCCACATCGAAAATAGGGAATAGAAAACATAATATAATAAGCTTATAAATATAAAGTTTGTCCTACATCGAAAATGGAGATTAGGAGACACTATCTAGTGGTCTTATAAAATAAGGCCTTTAGGCTTGGTTTTAATAATCCAAGCATTTGTAAGCTTGGTGATAGTGGATTGGTTCTTCAGCGCTTGAGGACGTAGGTAATATTTACCAAACCTCGTTAAATTTTGTGTTTTTTATTTCTTTGCATTATTTGTTTTATTTTCTGCCATTATTTCCTATTTGGTATTTTGTTTCCTATTGTGTGGCATTATTCTGGATGCCATATTGTGTGGGTTAAACACTTGCTTCCGTAACAAACCGAACCCCATTCTTTTGATTTTTCGCTTTCGTTATGAGTTTGATCGGTTCAGTTAAAAAAATAAATAAATAAACTTAAAAACTTCAATTAGATCGGATTGACTTTTTTCTCACCATAAGTGAAATAATAAAGTATTTTAAACTATGATTAAAGTTATTTGACAAAGTGGATATATAAAGCTGGTTTGGATCCTCAAAGTTATGGTTTTCTTGGCTATGATGGCGACACTAATTACTTGTAATTTTTATTTCCCTCCCTTTCATATCTCCTACGTTATGGCATGGTCAAATACTATGGATGTCAATGGGATAGATATGGGAAGGGTATGGCTATCCCTATCACTGTCCCTCTCCCCATTTAGCAATATCTTCATCCGTTCCCATCTACATCCCAATTTTGGAACTAAAAATTTTTCCTATACCCGTCCCTATTTATCAGTCAAACATAATAATTTTTTGATTTAATAAAAAAATAGCTTAATAATAAAAAATACAAAAAAATATAGTTCAAACTTAAATAAAAGAAGGTGATATTATACATATAGATGACAACATTACCATTATTATTTTCTTCAATGAAACTTAAAGTATTAAAATTTCTATAAACAAAAACCTCTAACCAAAATTAAAAAAAAAACATAATTTCAAACAAAATACTTCGAACCAAAATAAGGTTTGATACGGTGAAAGAAGAAAAGAGAGTAGATAGCAGCAGACAAAAGAGAGAAACTTAGTATCCAGGTAACAGCCTAGGTAGCTTTTACATTTTTACTTTTGATATATATATATTAAATAATTATTGAAATCAAAATATATAAATTATTTTTAAACAGGTACGGGATAGAGACTAGCATACCCGTCTTCATACCAATCTCCGTCCCTGTTATCAATATCTCTATACTCTCCCTGAACGGAATGGGTAAAACGGATACCAATCGGTACGGGTACGGATAATTTTGACATCTCAACCAATTATCTTGTTAAAAAGTGAACCCACCGTACATCAATGTCTACACGGAACCTTAATTTATTATCAAATATATATTGTGGTCAGAAAACTCGGGTCCGCCCCAGGGTAATATAGAAGATACCCAGCTGGTGAAACCACATAACCACCTCCCCATTCAGATTGCAAGATCGTATAAAATTCTCCTGTGAGATTAAATGTTTATGTCGTCGTAGAATTCCCAAAATTACACAAAACCTATCAGTGTGTTGGAGAGAGAAAAGATGATGAACCCATTCCAGTGGCGTTGGAGGAAGGAGGCTAGGACTAGCCACCACTCTTGGAACAAGCCAAACCAAGGGCTTGCAATTGAGAATCCTTCAATTATTGATGGCCTTTATAGTAAAGTTTTATATAAATCACAGAAAACAGATTGATCTACGGATGCATGTCGCATTCCGGTATCTCTTCCAAGTCGCCGCCAGCAATGTCCAATACTCGATCAAGTACTCCCGCCACCGAAGGCCTTCTTCCTTTATTGATTACCTGCTCAAATTAATTAAGCACTTATCAATCACCACATATTGATGACTTAATTTGCCATACATGCAGTAACGGTTTTAAATAACACCAAGATGATAATTGTCGACCACAAATATAACATATGTAGGAGACGCAAAATAATATTTTTCAAACAGAATATATTTACTTATAATTAATAATATAATATACAGTATGATGTGTACAGAGATGAGAGAGTGGCACCGATGCAAGAATAGCTATCAAGGCAGGAATGGCGAAAGAGACGCCACTGAATATCTCTCCGTTGTAAAAGAAGCCGGAAGCGGTCCTCGAGAACTCGACGGAGAGGATTCTTATCAGGCCGGATTGATCACCGCCGGCTACGGCCCTCAGGTAAACGATAAAGGAACACGCCTGGAAGCAAACAACCAGTTGCAGAAGTTGATTGCGCCCAGCAATTGTAATTAGAAGCTCATGTATCGCTGCGGCGACAAGATTGAAAGCATATTTGCTCCGATCGACCACCTGGAGGAGCTTTGCGATCCAGGAGTACAATTTGAGGAGAAACTTATTCGTGTAGATCGCAAGCGGAAGGTAAACGAGGGGAGACACATACCAGACGTCGACAGACACATATTTGGTGGTCAGTAATGCTCCCAAAGTAATGAAGAAACCGTACTGAAATGGTAGCCAAAGAAATCTCCACAAGTAATGGAATACCCACGATGACGCTTCATCGTCATGATTAGTGCTACGGAGATTTCGTTCCAAGTCTGGTATCAGTACTCCGTTCTCCAAATCCATGGCGCTCTCTTAGTTGCGACTGAGATTGTGGGACAAAAAAAACACTGTCCCGCAGAAGTGGAACGCTTGAATTACTTGGAGCACATGTTTCTATATATAAGGCCTTGATAGCGAACTGATGGTCGTCACGTAGACTTGGAAGGTCTTCTTGGAAGGTCTTTTTGGAAGGTCTTTCCATTTTGATGGACAAAACATCTACTCGGTCATGAAATTGTTAAGAAATGACCTCATTGCCTTGAAGTCTTTACATTTTAATAATGTCTATGCACCGAATTAAGAAAAAAATTCAAATGGGTTGTGTCTTTTTTAGAAAGGTCAAAAGGTTTATGTCCTAAAATACTTCGTTTGGAATAATGCAAGAATTATGGTAGCGTTTGAAGTCTCGTTTTTTGTTAATTCTTTTTTCTTATTTTTTTCCCTCAAAGTTTGCAATTTTAGACTCTCAAAATTGATAAAAGGTAGAAAAAATTTTGGTTCGGTTGGTTGGTTGGTTGGCTGGTATAATTTACAATAGACTATATAAAAACATTTTATTATTCTACCATTTCAAATAACATTCGTCATAGTTTACAATAGATTATTTAAAATATTTTATTATTTCACTTATGATGAGCAAACAGTCGATCGGATCGAATTGAAGCTTTTTAGTTTTAATTTTTTTTTAACCGAACCGATCAAACTCATAAAGAAAACGAAAATATCAAAATAATTGGGTTCGGTTTTAAGCATATTCAAGTTTATCCTAATTGTTTTAAAAATAAAATAAACACTTAATTAAAAAATAAATGTATATTTATTTAACTAGGACTTAGGATAAGCCTAATGACATAGCTTATATTTAAAAAAATATAAAATCTATACTATAAAACAGAATATATTAAAAAAAAACATTTGCGTACATGGCAAACGTTTGAGAATGCTTGAAAGAGTGTGTGTTTTGAGACGAAAAAAAAGGGGGAGAGAAAGAGAGGGAGAGAAAGAGCTTTCCTCCCCAAAATTTTAAATTTTAAATCAAAACCCCCCATCCTCCCCAAAACTGTAGCTTGCCACGGAGACAAATGTTTTATTAAAAATCAGTTCTCTTATTATATGAGTTTTAAAAATAACTTTTAATATATTTTATTTTTATTATCTTAAAAATAATATAATCAAAATAATTAAATTTATCAATTTTGATTAATTAACTACTATAATTATCAATTAACAACTATCATTATCAAAAGGGTTTTAAATTTTTGTTTTTACCACTAAAATAATTGATAAAGATCATGCTAGGAAATTTATAAAGATCACGGTTTTAGAAAAAGCGTGATAAATATTTGTGCACTAAACTTTTTACTCAGTCTAATTAAAAAACTGAGATAAAAAGTTACTTTTAATACTTTCTATCGCAGTTTTGTTAAAACCGTAATTGTTCTTAAAACAAGATAAAAGATAATAAAAATTATCTCTAGAAAAAACCGAGATAAAAGATCAATGAAAACCATCTCTTAAAAAATCGAGATAAAAGATTAGTAGGAATATCTCTAAAAGAAACCGAGATAAAAGAGTGAGGAAAATCATATCCAAAAAAAAAAAAAAAAAAAGGCCAGATAAAAGAATGAGAGATAACATTGTTATATATTTTTCTATATCTTTGTCAAATAATTTTATTTATCACTGTATATGATTTAAATTAGATCTCATAAATTTTATTGTAACATATATTTATTAATTTTAATTAATTTAATATGCTATAAACCTACTATCATATATCAATAAACAAAAAGTTTTTAGATTAATATTAAAACTAAATTTCTGAATCAGATTTAAATAATGCTAAATGTATAATCAATATTTTTTTGGTGAAATTATGGGAGCAGCTTTCAAGTTTGTATAACTTATAACCAGATCAATATTAAATATTTAATACTAATAAATGTTTAGTGTATCTCTAGTATTAATTACATTAAAAGTGATAGTATTTTATATTTTGTTAGAAGTGATAAAAATTTGGAAATGAAAATAATAAAAAAATTAATTTTTTGTCTTTTTAGAATTAATTTTCAAATATTATTATTGAAAATATTTTTTGTATTACAAATCAAATTCTTAATATAGTTTTCAAAAATTTTATTTTGAACAATAATTTTCTGAAATTAAAAGTAGACGCAACCTAATTACTTTAAAAATATAATACAAAATGACGAAAAATATATTATAAACAGTGTGTCATAATTAATATGTGCTATGCACAAAGATTAAAGCAAATTAAGAGAAAGATTAATATCATTTTTAATTAAATATGATAAATAGTCATAAATTATTTATTAAATATTCGTATGGTTCTACATATTGGTTATGATTTCAAACTATTAGAAAAAGTTAAAAAATAATTACATAAAAGTTAATTTTTTATCATTTTTCCTGACCAATTGATTAGAAAAGTGTAACTTTTAGCTACTAATTAATTGGGAAAAGTGATAATAAATTATTGTAAAAAACTTAAAATAATTAAATTATAATAATATGATTTTATTATTTTTGCAACCCCAAAAATGGTAAAAAAATTTTTTTATATATTAATATATAAAATCTATATATAAATGTTAGTATGGGCTAGTGGTTAAGTACACAAATTTCCAAAGAAATGACACGAGTTCGATTCTGCGCAACAGCAAACGAAGATTAAATATATAAGATTCTCAGGATGATAAGCTGTAACGCGCCGCATCTATACAGTACAATATTATCCACTTTGGGCTTAGTAAGCTACTTTCCAAAAAGTCACCCATCCTAGTACTGCTCTCAGTGGAGCACGCATAATCCTGGAGTTCCCACTAAACCTAGTGCCCTCAGAGTTCCTAATAAATATAGTACCCTCTTGGCTTTAAAACGCATTGTACTATATTCATATCGAACATTACATATATGCCACTTCCTTCCACTACTTAGATAGTATGGGACGGAAGGCATTGCTTCTTTGCTTCACCTGCTGTTTTACTCTCCCGCGCACAGAGTCCCTCATAAGCAGATCCCTCATAGTCCCTCACAATCCTCCCCCTAACAGGACACGCGTCCCCGTGTGACCCTCTACTTCACTTTCCCGCAGGCAAAGTCCCTCACAGGCAGATCCCCTACACATGGGGTCCATCCGTGGTCCCACACTTCTGACTAGGTATTGGCTCTGATACCATTTGGAACCCTCTGGCATCTATATAGTACAATATTGTTCGTTTTAGGCTTGGTAAGCTACTTCCCAAGAGGTCACCCATCCTAGTACTGTTCTCACTAGAGCACGTTTAACCCTGAAATTCCCAATGAACCCAGTGTCCTCACGGCTTGAAAACGCGTTATACTATATTGATGTCGAACATTACATATATGCCACTTCCTTCCACCACCTAGGCGATGTGAAACAGAAGGCATTGCTTCTCTACTTCATTTCCTAATTCAGTCTCTCACAGGCAAAGTCCCTCACAGCAGGTCCCTCGTAATCCCTCACATAAGGTGTCACATCGTGTCATGATAGTAGGTTGTCACATAAATTTTTGTTATTTTTAAAATTAATAAATCTTTTCCAAGTGACTATTTGTCTATATTTAATCACGCTTTTTCAAAAAAAAAATGAAATCAAAATCTATAAAATATCGTGAGAGATTTCTTTTCGTCTTAGTTTTTACATAAAATATCTCACTTTTAATATGTGATTATTGTAAGATTTTGATCACGGTTATGAACTGTGATCGAAAATAAGCAACTTACAATCTCACCTAGATCAATCACGTTTTTATGACAAAATGAAAAATGAAATATCACACCTACAAAATGTGATGTTTATGTATTTTTGTAATAATTTTTTTTTTATTTTTTGGCTATGAAAATAAAAAGTAAAATTAAAAATTAAATATAAAAATTAAAAAATGAACGCAAAAATTGAATACGAAAAGCTATAAAACTCCTCTCTCTACACGCTCTCCCAAGTATTCTCAAACGTTTATCACGTACGTATATTTATTTTTAATATATTCTGTAAATTCAGACAAGCATGTGAGCTGATGTGTTACGTCACTCCTGTACTTGTCAAATTCGGCTGTCATGTCAAATTAATAAAAATATGTTAGAAAGAGCATACGAAGTTACTTAGAATACGTTTGGATAAACGAAAAGTAATTAAAAATATAATTTGGATAATTCTTTTAGTACTTAATATGTAGTCAATAATTTATTTTTTTTAAAGATAAATAATAAAAAATTTTAATTTTTGCATTAGTTTATTAAAGAGAAAAATTATCCAAACGATTTCTTTGAGTCTGTCAGAAGGATTTTACATTAGAATTTATTGAAAATTATTAAAAAAAAATTAGGATTTGTGAAAAAATTAGTATGGTTTGTAGAATATTATTGAGATTTATAAAATTTATTGGAGTTTGTAAAATTTTTTTAGGATGTATAAATATATATATAAATTTATAAAAATTTCAAAAAATATGGAAGTATATATTATATTAGAGAATTGTAGGGATTTTTGGTGTTTTTCAGAGCCTTTTATTGTGCCAAATGCACCCTTATTTGTTTCTTTTTGGAATCGAGAGCTAACTGTTACTAACTTTTTAGTTTTTTCTATAATGACTAAATTTTCCCTCTTGCATTTTAAATTTCTTTTAAACATTGAAAGGTAAAAATATCAAATTAACAAAAAACTAAAAAATTAGTTACTAATAAATTAACTTTTTTTCTTTCCCAAACACAGAAAACCTAACTTTTTAGTTGTTAACTAATAGTCAGTTATTAAAAAAAAAAAAAAAAACTAGTTTTTTTTCATCCCCAACCTCACCTTACTTTTTCCACTATTTCTTATTATATATTTTGTTAACTTTGTTTAGCTGTGTAATATCGCAAGTAGTTAAGGGCTCGTTTGGAGTCCCAAATGAACTCAAAAAAATACAAAACATTTCAAAAATTTTACCTTTTTTAAACTTCAAAAAATTCTAACTTCTTTTAAAAAGTTTTCAAAATCTATAAGAACGAGCCATTATAGCGCCTTCCAACAGTTTTGCCATATTTTTTTCAAAAATTGTAATGACATTTGTACTAAAAAGTTTCACAAAATTTTAAATTTTTTTTAAAGATTTTCCACTAAAATTTTGTCACATATCAGTTTGTATGATTTTTAATAACTTTACATCAAATCAATCACAAATATCTAATCATCATTTCAAAATAATTTCTCACATTTCAAACTCCAAAAAATTACACTTTTGATTTTTTTTAATTTTTTTTGGACTCGAAACGGGCCCTAAATATCAATTTCGGTGTCATGTTAATTTTTAAATCATAAGCTCATCTAATTAAATTCACTAAATTCATATGCTATGTTTTTATAATTTATCCGATAGTTATTTTTTCAAAATTTACACAATTAAAAATAACTAAATAAACTTATAATATCTAAGCCTAATTTAACAAATAATGGAATATTCATTATTTGACATGTGTGCGTTGTATATTTCTAAATTTTAAAATTGCTAGCATATCTTTTTTAATTTTATAGTATTTAATGTAATAAAATTAAATTTTAATATTTTCAAAATATACTTCTAATCATATGTCGGGCCTAATTTTCTTTTAGATTTATCTGGAATAGTATAAAAATAAATGCAGGGATGACAAAAAGAGGGCGCTTTCCTGTGTTGCACTGAGTGGCCGAATTGCTCGCCTATTGCCGTCCCACAAGGGTTGAATGGGATAATGACCTAATTAATAATTCAAGATTAGGATTGTGTCGGCAAAGATTAGATAAAGCTGCAAGCTGCATGATTGCGTAAACATGACCCCGATACATCTTTGATAATAAAATCAAAGATACCTTGATGAACGGTGCACCTTGAGTAAGAATGTAAAGGGGCCGGGTCGGGTCCGACCCGTCGCCTTGACCCAAGCCAACCCGGCACTATGCTGACCCTGTCCCAGCCATCCCTTCCCTTTTCGGGTCGGGTCGGATCGGGTCGGGTTAGGGTCACCAACACCCGTCCCAGTTGACCCTGCTTATTTTTTTAAGTTTTTTTTAAAATAAATAAAATACAAAATAAAATTTAACCAAACACATTAAAATAATTATTGACAAAATAAAACTTAACTAAACCACTGCTCAATGCACATTTTTTAGTCAAAAGGTAATTTTTGTTGCGTCAAACGGTAAACAAAAAAAATAATAATTTGCTGCAGCGTAAAAAAAAAAAAAAGGCCTGCAGTTGGTAGTGCTTGGAAATTGGAAGTCTTGCCTACAGCGTGCAAAATTTGCACTGCAGCAATCATGAAAACAAATGAATGAAGGGACTCAAGTTTCAACAAAGAAAAAAAAAAATTTTGCTGAACTGTAAAAAAAAAAAAGGGGGCGCGGGCCAAGGTCGGGGTCTCGGACCAGGTCTCGGGTTCGGTCTCGAGCCGGGGCCGAGACCGACCCAAGCCCTGACCCGTGGAGTGGGGGTCGAGTCGGGGTTGGGTTGTACAAATGGCATGGGTCGGGTCATACGGACGCCATGTGCCGGGTCAGGTCGGGTCGGTCCTCGGGCCGACCCGACCAGTTTCCATCCCTAACCTTGAGTTTGAGACCGCATTTTGCATGAGGCTCCAAGATTCGATTTACTGGCCATTTTCGGACTTTATAGCGGGAAGGTGTTGAATATCTTTAAGTGTATTTAAAGTTGTATAAAATTACATAAATTTATATAATTTAGTGTTTTATTTTTTGTAGAGTAAATAAAAAATTTAAATTTTACAGTCTCGTAATTCATATTTGTAGAGATTTATAGAGTTTTGTAATTTTTGTTTTATTTCAAACGGTCGGTTTCTTGAACATTAAAAACGACATAGTCAAATCAACATTTTTTTTTTATGACTTAGAATGTTTGGACCCACTTGCACACAATTCAATTAATTCGGGCCATGAAATATACAACCGATTAAGTCTCCCATCAAGGGCTTAACTTCTATGAGGCACGTAATAAGAAACGCTGCAAGAAGGGTAAAGTGAGTCATAACTAGGAAGGTAAAACAAGAGGCATTGGAGTGTACACATGGCAGATGGCATGGCAACCCACGATGTAGTGGCTTAACGAGGAAGTTACAACAACATAGGAGAGAGGGAGCAATTAAAGGATGATTTGAATAATGGGGGCTTACCTTTAATTTAGGGATTTTTATTTTTGAAGTTCAAAATTAGGAAGTTATGAGGTGCCTTAATTGTGGGAGTAATTTTAGTAGAAATTGGAGTGATCTTGCATCCTTAAATATGAATTTTTTTTATTGGAAAATCATCGGGGAATAAAAATAAGAAATCTCTAAAGTTTTGTTCAACTTTCCGTCTTTTGAAAGAAGATAGGTACTAACCTGAGTTAGTCCGTATTATATCCATCAGTAATCTAATTCTTTGTGTTGCCTTGAGGTAATCATTGAAACACATATCCAAACACACTACTTTTATCTTTTATTTGAACTTACCAAAAGACATGCTTCCATCATTGATGCTGTCATTGAGAGGCATCCAACCCCTGGAGAGAAAGTCATTGGAATTTCAAAGAAAGAAGAAGATCATGACCGAGAGACAACCAACACATAGAGAGCTAATGGAGACCTTAAACGCGACCTCGGAGGCTCAAAACACCGCTACCAATGAGAGACTTGGAAGGCGAGAATAGGTGATTCATCATGTTATTATAACTTTGGAGGAAAATAGGAGAAGGCTGAGACGTAAAGGATCGAGATGGGAAAAAAAGAAGTGTCGAGTGAAACCATAGCCTAAGAGGATCTAAGGATACTAGGAGGAGTTAGCATCTTGAAAGAATTGAAGATTCAAGCTCTTCTAACCGAGCATTTTCAAGCCAAAAGGACGAATCAACCGAAGAAAGTGAGATAGAAAAAGAAGATCAAAGTGAAAGAAAAGGAGAATATGAAAGAAGGCTAAGAGGAGGGGTTGTCAAGCATAAGATAAACTTCCCAAAATTCAATGGCGAAGATCTAAACACATGGGTGAGTAGGGCCATGTAATACTTTGAGCACAATCCTACAGATATTCATGCAAAGGTGTCATGTGTTATTTATTTCTTGGAATGAGAAATGAATCAAAGGTGGCAATGGATGAGGGGGACTTATAGGACTTAAAGAAGTGAGCTAAGATGGAAGAAGTTTGTTAATGAGCTTATGAGGAGGTTTTGCCCAACAGATTATATAGACTATCATGAGGCTCTTCTAAAGATTTTATGAGGAGGTTTGGCCCAACAGATTATATAGACTATCATGAGGCTCTTCTAAAGATCAAGCAAATAGGTTCTTTGAGAGAGTATCAAAAAGAGTTTGAGCACTTATCTATAAGGGCTCATCGGTGGTGGAATAGGGCTCTTATTAGGTCCTTTGTTGGTGCCATAAAGGGGGAACTCGCTGCGAAAGTGAAGCTTAAAAAGCCGAAGACCCTTATGTAAGCTTTGGAGATGGCAAGAATCAAGAGTGATCAACTCCAAGACTTAAGGAAAAGTATCCAATTCGAGGTAAAGAAAACAGCCCTATTTAGCTCTAAACTTGGAGTGAATAAGGGCTTCTCATTAAGAGGTCCCAGTGGAAGCACATTAAGAGGAAGCAAACCACCATTCGAGAGGGTTAGGAAGCTCTCATGGGCTAAGATGCAACAAAGAAGAGAGAAGGAACTTTGCTTCAATTACAATGAAAAGTTCACACTGAACCACAAATGCATACTGAAGTATATCTACATCATTGAGCCTCTATTGGAAGAGGAAAATATAAAAGAAGAGGGCCGTGATGAAGCTTATGAGGAGGAGGAACAGAATGAGGTTGAGGTTATGGGTCCAAGAACGATGAGGACTCGAGCTTATATTGGCAAGATAAAGGTAACGATTCATGTGGATAATAGCTCACATTTGAATTTTATCAATTCTAAGGTCATTAAAACTTTGAAGTTGCCTTTGATTTATCATCGATTCTTTTGAGATCCAGGTGGCTGGTAGGGTGAAGTTGGCTTGTAAGGAGATGTATAAGACAGTACATATGAAAAAACTCAAGGTATTGAAGTATGGGTTGATTTGTATTCTTTGCTTATTGTGGGGTTGGATGTGATATTGGGTATGCAATGGTTAGATAAATTGGGGAATATAATATCAAATTACAAAAAAATTGACCATGGAGTTCATGATGGGGGATAAATAAGCTACTCTGAGAGTGAAAGTGGAGGTAAGGCTATTGAGATGAGTGAGACAGAAAATATCATGAGACATGGGGGCAATACTTTTCTACAACCGTGGCGCTTTCTGACTTGCGACTGAGAGAGTTGGGAGTGTAGTGTATTGAACTGCTAGACAAGAGCTGAAAGAAAGCCAAAAGAACGCACGATCGCTTGAAGGCGGTCGAGAATACCAGCATAGACAACTGCCAATTTAACATGCTCGATCGCTTAGAGGTGGTCGATAAATCTGATAAATTTTCCCCCAAAACCCCTGTCCCCCGCTCAGCACCAAATCCATTACTATATCTCTCTTACTTCATCTCTCTCTCTCTCTCTCTCTCTCTCTCTCTTCCCCATTTAATCTGACGTCCGGTGCTCCCTGCTACCTGCCGTCTTCCGTCTGCTGTCCGTCCGCCTACGAAAAGTACAGGTAACTCTTTCTCGGGCTCTCTCTCTCGGGTGATCTACGTTTCTCTCTCTCCACAGCTCTCTTGCTCTTTCTCTCACTGTTTATCCCTTTCTCTATCTGCATTGAACCACTAATTAAATGCTCATTTCCTTTCTGAACCAGTCCATAGGTTTGGGTCTTGTACGTCGTTTTTTGGTATTTCCTTTTGTAGCTTGGTACACAGTTTTTTTTTTTTTTTTTTATTTATTGAATTTGTAAAAATTATGTTGATTTTTATTAGGTTTAACTTTGTTATTCTGCTACAATTTGTGCTTGTGAAATTAGTATTGACTTGTGAACATTTGATAAATTAATTTGTGAAATATTGTACAGTTTTTGAAATATACTTACAATTGAAATATTCTTAATATTGTTAATATTGGGTTTGTTTAGATGGCAACTTAATGTGTTCACAAATATTAGCAGATTAATCCTGTGCATTTGATATTTTGGTTTATGTTGTGTTTTTTTTGTATCATTAATATTGTTAATTAATATTGTTAATATTGGGTTTGTTGAGATGGCAGTTTAATTTGTTTAAAAAATACATATGGATTAATCCTATGTATTTGAGATTTTTGGTTTATGTTATTTTTTTTAAATGTTGAATGAAAGTGTTGATGTAGTTTGGTAAATTTTTCTAGGTTTGACAGTTTTGCTGGGCTTTAGTTAATTAGTTTGACAAACCATATATAATTTTGTAGTAAAAATGTTTCGTCAATAAAAATTCAAGGAACAAGATAGTATTGGATTTAGAAAAAGAAATAAAAATACAATAATACTACTTGTCCTCACTATGTGTGTACTTTTAATTAATTTTTATTATATTTATAATATTAAAATTTTTATATCAAATAATAAATAATATAAAATAAACATTTGAACTAGCATTTAAGTAAAACAAATGATTATTATCGAAATAGTAGGTGGTTAAAGGGTATTTAAGAAAACCAAAAACATGAAAGGATAAAATTACTCAATTAACTTACAAAAACTAAAAAAAAAAAATTTAATTATATGTTACCTTTAAGTAATGAGTACTGATTTTTGGTATGAAATCATTAATGGAACATAAAATTAAAGCTTCACCAATATTTTGCTTCATGAAATTTTATAAATCACCATACCCCTCCTTTTGAACTTTATATAATATTATAGATAAACCAAGAAAGAATAGTGGACAAATTGTTTGTTAACCAAATAATAGTGGATAAAAATTTTATGTTCTCTTTCTCAAATCAACATAATCTATATAAATTATCACAACATAACATGAAATTTTAGGACTATGAAATATTAAGTTCAACATTATCAGGTTAAACTAATAAAATTTACAATGACTTCACATTTCAAATTTTAAATAAAATTTTGTACGAAATTATTTTCGTATGTCCAAATATGCGTTAGACTAATTTCTTTTAATGAAATCGAGCCAAAAAAAATGAAATAATAAAGTTGAATTTAAATTTTAAATTAAAATTAAAATCTCATCCTTAAAGTTTAAAATAAATAATGAAATTTTAATAATATCTTTTACAAAACTAAGGTCTTGACCTTGCCATATAATCAAATTTAAATAATATCTACAAATGATAAATTAGAAAAAGAAAAAAAAAAAGAAAGAAAAAAATTTTAAAATATTTTTTTCATTCCTATAACAAATTCACTCATTTGATTGAACTTTTATCCTGCATGGTAAGGGCACATTTGTCCTACATGGCAAGTTCAAAGTTGAAATTAATTACCTTCTCTCTTCTCTCAATTTCTTCTCACTTTTTGGGAGTATGAAATTTTTAAAATTTGAATGCTCACTTTTCTCATATATTTTCACTTCTTCTCTTTTTGCTTTTCTTTACTTTTCTGAGAAAAACTCACAAACAAGTGAGAGCTTTTAAAATCTCTTCTTTTCTCTTCTTTTCTTCTCATTTCATTCAAACCAAATGGAATTACTACTAGAGTTGAGGGAAAAGGCAGCCCAAGAACAGTCCCGGACATGAATTCAACTTTAGTTAGGGATAACATTCAATTATAGTTGATATTCAAAATTCATATCGGCTTCAAACTAGACAAATAAGTGAAACCCTAAAACTTTTGAAAAATATTTAGTAATCTCCGAAAATATATATAAATTCTTAATTATGCAAAGATCTCAACAAACTGAGACATGCATTTATTGTAACAACTATAAACTCTCTATAAACTTCCATAAATTTGAACAAAATCATTTGTTAAATCCAATCGAACCAAGTTTTCTTATGAAATCTATGAAAACGGAAGTTGGTTCATATAAAATTAATGACATCCACTAGCGGTGAATGACGTCCCTAACTTATTTAACAGATTTTTGTAGATTTGACAATTTTGTTGGACTTTAGTTAATTAATTTTGACTAACCATATATAATTTTGTAGAAAAAACTACTAGCTTACTCACTACAAACCTCCATATATTCGAAAATAATCAATTATTATAATTTAATCGACTTAGAACTCTTATGAAATTCATGAAAGGCGAAGTTGGTTTATATAAATTTGATGACATCCACTAATGGTGAATGAGAACACAATCCATTAGGAGCGCATAACTTGAAACTTCTTGGTATTACCTTCATGCATGTGCATACATTCATTTATAAAAATAAACTTATACCCGTTCGGGAATCATATCGCCAGAATCAATTTGGTCATCTTTGATGTGCAGACTTCGATCTTTGAAGACCTAATTCGCTGTTCTTCTCACGAGGATGCACAAATTGACATATGCGATTCTTCAATTGTCTAGTTCGGATAGTTTGAGAATGCAATGATCCATTTCATACTCAACGCTTCTCATGCTAGTTCTACTTTAGGCGAGGTATCATGTAACTACTCCCATTGTTCTCTGGGTATATACATATGTTCAGGACTCACCGTATTTATGTCGCATACTTGGATAATTACACGGAGATGCTGCCGAAATTTCGTTTGATAGTGCACTACAGGCCATTCAAATGGCAGTTGATATCTTGAACTATATAAACGTTCAAGAGATTTATCTGATGGCTAACAGATTGAGTGAGCACCACATTGTATAGCTATCAGTAAGGAGTACTGACTTTGTTAGGATGATAGACGAGGTAAACTAGCTATACCAACTGGGGTGATCCCGTCCATCTTTGCCATGTCGACATCACCACCCCGCGAGCCTATTAAGCATCATAGCATCGATGATTACATCATTATGGAGCCCATTTAGTCGCTGCCATCATCGATGATGTAATAATCTCTACTTGGTCATACGTATCTTACGCCTACTATGGCATCGACCAGTCTTGTTCTACCTTCTCTCATGCACCATGTGAGAAAGAAGAGGGTGAGGGCTCTGTATTAGACTGAGATAGAGACATCGAAGCAGGTAGACTTGGAGAAGCCCCTTAGCTATTCACAAGAGACTAAGCCGCCCCCTCAACCCACCAAGCTAAACTCTTACTAGATTGAGCCTTCCATTTAGCTACAGCTAGAGGAGAGGCATAGGAACCTAGATTGTACTAGCTAGGAAGATTTCGAGTTGTTGCACATTAGTTTATTTTCTTTTTCTTTTTTTTTTTTAATTTGTATAAATGGAACATATATATGTAAATTAAAGAATCAATAAATATTTATGCTAAAAACTATATATTTTTATCTTATAAAATAAGTATGGTGGTTGTTGAACAACTTGTAGTTACTATATTTGAACTTACTATGTTTTATAATAATAGGGTTGAGCTTTTGTTTGTTTGTTGTTGAATAGCTTGTGTTGATGCAATTAGTATGTTTGAACTTATCAGGTCTAATAATAACAGAGTTGAAAGGCTTGTATTTTTTGGGTTCAATAGCTAACAAATTTGTACAAGGTAGGTGAGATTATAGAAACTGTAAAATGAATCTACAACATGAAGTTGCGATTTCAACATAGGCAGAAAACCCAATATCATATTGCATTTTCAGCAAGAGAGAATGGATAATATCATTTTACGTTTTTAGAGTACCAACCAAAAAAAAGCTATATACGCCATATGAGGTCGTATTCTTATCCTTTTGTGAAAACGGAACATGATGTTGCATTCTCGTTAACAGTTTGCCAATTTTTTTTTTCAACTGTACTTGATCAATTACTTTAGTAATTAACAGTAAAAAAAATAAAAAATAAAAAATTCTGAAATATCCCCTACCACCATATTTGCTTACCACTAAAATTTAAATATCTCAAATTATTTTCTATCATATCTTATGTCAAATCATATCTTTTATCCCACTTTATCTCTTACCAACGAATTACCAAAAAAAAAAATCCTACATAAAAAATTAATCCTATTTATATCAAATCCCATAGTTATTATATGGTATTACTTATACCCTATCATTCAATTCTTTCAATCAAACATATTTTAAGATTTCTCGTCTCGATTGGTATGAGAATTAGTAAGTTTTAAATAAGTTTGAACCGTATCAAACCCACTTTCTCTTTACAGTCAGCAACATGTATCATATTTTGAAACTCCTCTGGAAAAAAAAAATCAATCGCATATCAAAATTAGACTCAGATATCAAAATTAAACTCATATATGATATAATTTTTTATATAAATGACAAAGCACATATTGATCCACGGATGCATGTCTCATTCTGAACCGCGACCTGGTATTTTTTCTAAGTCATCGCCAACAATGTTCAAGACCCGATCAAGTACACCCACCACCAAAGGCCTTCTTCCTTTGTTGATTACCTACTCAAATTAAGCAATTATCAATCACCACAAATTAATTTTGGATTAAAATTTTTTATTATTTTGTTTTTTACTCCCCTATTTTCAGAAAAAATTAGTCGCCTGAAGTTAAGTAACGTTCTATTTGGATTATGTCACTTTTCAGACATAATATATGTTATCATATTCTCATATTAATATATATTGATGATTCAGTAAACTCACGCAGTCTTGATGATTTGATTCAGCTCCAGAATATCAGTCTTTAAACCAGTGTGGTGCCTGCTAAAGAAGCTCTGATTCTAAAGTTAGCTTGATTCGCAAAGTATATTCACAGAGTGTTGGTGTGTATGAGTTGTAACCTACCTCTAATCGCTGTAGATGGATATATATCTATATATATGGAAAGTTTGAGCCTACCTGGGTTCTCTGTCCGTGTGTGTGGGCACCACATAATCATATATTTTTCCATGTAAGCAATACCATATGTATTACGGATTCCAAGAATGATGATTTATTTGGTTGTTGTTACAACTGCTACGCAGGAAGTAGCGTGTTTTAGGGGATGGTGATCATGAGGTAAGTTGAATACAGGTGATTTGGTATAGGAGTTGATAATGATGCAGGTGATTTGGTATGCGAGTTAGTAATAGTGTAGGTGATCTGGTGATCATTCGGTCGGTAAAGGTTCAGGTCGGGTATAAAGATGATCGGTCGGTAAGGCTGGGTCTATTTGGGATATTATGGTCCGGTCGGGATATTACCCTACTAGATGCCCCCGATTCCTTTGGCCATTGAAAGTGGCCGCGATGAATCAAATTATGCATGCGATCAGGAAATTATAGTATAAGTTATGAGTTGTTCGTCCGACTATCATAAATGTGCTCATTTAATGCGCAGTTGCATTAAATGTGGGCGCACGTGCATTAGCTGCCTGACGCTCTGCATACCCACCGCGTGTCGAATATTTGTTATGAATCCAGTGGGTCACCATTTTAGAACCGTAAGATGGGATTTTTCCCACTTAATCAGTGGCCGTAGATTTCAAAACCCAACCGAGGTAAATGCCCTAGGCTGGTCTATTTTTTTCTTTTTTACGTTTTCGTTGCAATCGCTGAAAGCTTCTTGCCGTTGATATCTTCCGTGCTCACAGACTCACCACCGGTGTTCTTCTTATCCGCAAAGCCTTTTTTTATATTGGTAAGGTTTTATGGTTTGATAGTTGTTGAAGATTTTTTCTCTTCTTCTCTTTCGTTATGTTCTGGATTTTAACTCAAGCCAGTTATTTTTATGAGTGCAATAGGAAGCTTCCCCACCTTATAGATTTCATATGAAACCCTAGTTTTAATAGGTTTTACGATTAGTGGCTTGATTTTCCTCTCGTATTCTCTTTGTGTATCCCAGTTATTTAGGTCTATTGATATGGGTGATCCAGAGAGGGTTACCGTCAGAAATGACACTGAATCGGACAATAACGGGCTCGTCTTTAGGAGACGCAATGCCCGAGTGCTATGAGGACTAGTGGTCGTAGTGTCACGAAAACTGAGCGAATTGTTGATGCCTTCAAGCCCCACGTGGGGTCGAGGCGTTCGAGGGTACCTGTGTATGATTAGTTTGAGGCGGAAGGCATTGCATCGACCATAACGACGAGCCGAATCTCTACATTACTCAGGGACTTCCAACTCCCACCAGACCTCAACTTAAGGGTCTCGAGTAGCCGTGAAGTCGCATGTTTGGCGAAAGGTGGGCAAATCACCATGTACGAAGCCGCGCTAATCGGGGGGCTTTGATTTTCGCTGCCAAAGATCGTTCGGGATGTGTTTGGTCGGCTAAAACTAATGGTTGGTCAGGTCATTCCGAACGGATGAAGGATCCTGACTGGGTGTGTAATGTTCTGGCACGCAACCATCGGGCAACCTTTGACCGCTAATGTGTTCCTCTACCTTTATAAGGTGACTAAGGTGAACACTAGCTGGTGGCACTTCTCGGCAAGGAAGCAGGAGTATAACTTTGTAACAAAGATGCCCATATCCCATAAATGATAGAAAGAAAAATACTTCTTCATCCGGGGAAGTACATGAGAGTTTCAGGAATGGGAGATTGAGGAAGATAAGAAGATCTGGGTACCTTGGACATAGGGTCAGCCTACAATAGGGGTAAGTTTATAAATATGGGTATGGGTATTAGGTCACATTGTGATTCTAATCTTTCTATTTATGTCAATTAGCTCGAAAACTGTCAACCCTCTCCCGCGATCAAAATGAACTGTTGGCCTTCGCTAAAAGACGCCAAATCTGAGAGATCCAGTTCCTAATAACTGTAGATAATCTCTTTCAATACCTTCTTGGACCCGATCCCACTTGGGAAGCAATCGCAGCAGAATGTGAGCGCAGTGAGTTTAACAGTATTTTTTTTTAACAAGATTTCTTGATCTGCCGAACTAACATACTTGTTCCTGTGCAGATAACGTAATTCTCGAAGGCCCCGAGCAAAGTGATCCTGTTCCCGAACAGACTGAGTACGGGGACGTTCAGGAGGAAGAACCTGCTCTCCTTCTAACTGAAGTTGAGGAGATTCTTTTTTATCTCTGAGAGGTCGGCTACACGGAAGGGAGATGTTCGACATCGGTTTCTTGGAGCGGGCGAAGAAGAAAAATGTCGCGATCTTGGGGTCCAAAAGAGCCTTGGGGGAGCCTGCTCCCAAAAAAGCCAGGACAACAAGGGGCCCTACTCTACCTGCCCCCAGCAAAAAGGGGTTTTTGAGGCCCCCGTACAAGAGGTTTGATCACCCCCATAATCTTTGGGGTCTAGAACCCAAGTGGCTACCCCCATTCGCCAAACACTACTCACAAGCAGTGAGTTAGTGTGGCAAAAGTTGACATCTACTGTTTTCGACATTGAGATGGGGGAGCTAAGGGAGACCCTCAGCGGAAGAATGGCCATGGACATGAACCATGACCTATTTAAGGTAAGGTTGACTGATTTAGACTTATTATTTTATTTATGTACTACTTTTATTCCTATATTTCTTCCAACTAACGTTTGTTTGACCGTCTTTTTCAGGTTATGGCCAGGTTGTTCGCATTTTACAATCGACTAATGGATACGGAATGAGCCTTGGCCCATGAGAAGAAGAGAATGGAGGAAACCCTCACCGATCTCGAGGCTGCCAAGGAGCTCGTTATTGTCGCCGTGTCGAAGAAACAAGAAATTCTCCGTCTCGAACGGAAAACAAACGAAGAAAACAAGGTCTTGAAGACTAACCGAGCCCGCCTTGATCGGGAGTTGGATAGATCACAGAAGAATGTGGTTGAGCTCGAATGCAACTTAAAGGATGCTAAACAAAATGCCATTAACAACTACAAGAATGCAGATGACCTTAAAAAAGCTACTCATGCCCGTGTTCTTGGAAGGTTTCGATCATGCAAAGTCCAAGGTTGCCAACGCCTATCCTGATAGCGACCTTTCCAAGATAGAGCCTGGCCGCAGAGCGGAGCCTCCGAGGAACCGATCGAGCTGGTGGAGGGGGTGAGCAGTAAGTTAGAAGTACTGAGCAGGCGGGCTAGCCCAACAAAATCAAGAGGAAGAGGCTCATGCTGAAGATAAAGGCACCCCAGCAGATGCTGGAACGATCGAGTAGATAGCTGTTTGCTCTTATTTTACTCCCTGCTCTCTCTCTCTCGTCTACCTTTGAAGTGTACATTTTTGTTTAAGGCCTAAGTCAGGAATTTTTTTATTTTTTTTAAGTATGTAATTAATGTACGAAGAGAATTTCTTTTCACGAGAATTTGTTTAAGGCCCCTTGTTGTTTCTTTCCTACTTATTGAATGTGACGTATGTCTCTATTTCGGCTTTTTTTTCTGCTCATCCACGTGAGCTGAGCATATCTTCGCTCTGTTCAGTCACATGAACCGAGCAAGAACGTGTCCTTGGGCAATTGGCCTCGTGAGCCATCTTCTTCTACTTGGTCACATGAATCGAGCAGGAGCATGCCCCTTGGGTAATTGGCCTCGTGATCCTCTTTTTCTGCTTGGCCATGTGAGCTGAGCAGATCTTCACTATGCTCAGTCACGTGAACGGAACGAGAACGTGCCCCTTAGGCAATTGGCCTCGTGAACCATCTTCTTTTGCTTGGCCACACGAGCTGAGCAGATCTTCACTTTGCTCGGTCATGTGAATCGAGCAAGAACGTGCCCCTTGGGTAATTGGCCTCGTGATCCATCATCTTCTGCTCGACCATGTGACTTAAGCAGATCTTCATTCTGCTCGGTCACGTGAACCAAGCAGAAACGTGCCCCTTGGGCAATTGGCCTGGTGAGCCATCTTCTACTCGGCCACACGAGCTGAGCAAATCTTCACTCTGCTCGATCACATGAACCGAGTAGGAACATGCCCGTTGGGCAATTGACCTCATAAGCCATCTTCCTTGTAAAGTAATTATCGACATATCCCCTGCAAAATAGATGTTGGAATACATAATACTTGTTTAAAAATAACTCCAAATGTAATAATAACGATTTCATTACACATAATATTTTTTCAAGTGCTCCATATTCCAAGGATGAGGTAGACTTCTGCCCTCCACCGTCTTTAGCCAGTAAGCCCCCTTGCGAGTTGATTTCACCACTTCGTACGGTTCTTCCCAGTTTGGGCCCAGCTTCCCCTCTCGAGCGTCCCTAGAAGACTGATTCACTTTATTCAATACTAAATCTCCAGCTTGGAATTCACGAGGTCGAGTCCTTGAATTATAATACTGACGCATTTTTTACTGATAATGGGCCACCCTGATCGCTGCTTGAACTCGCATTTCCTCTAATAGATCGATCTTCTCCATCATCCTTGCATCATTGTCATCCACATCAAATCTTAAAGTTCTTGCGTTGGGTATTCTTGCATTGGGTAATCCAATCTCAACAGAAATGACAGCTTCCGTTCCATACACAAGGGAGAATGGCGTCTGACCTGTCGTAATCTTCTCTTTTGTTCGATAAGCCCACAGGATGGCTGGAAGTTCATCTACCTAAAGACCCTTCGCTTTTTCAAGCTTGGTCTTGATGATTTTCAAAAGAGAATGGCTAGTAAATTCGACCTGGCCGTTGGATTGTGGATGTTCTGGGTACGAGTAATGATGACTGATGCTCAATTCTCCACATAATTCGTTGAACTGCTTCTCCTTGAACTGTTTGTCATTATCAGTTATCACAACCTTAGGAATGCCAAATCGACAAACAATATCTTGCCACAAATATTTTCTCTTGTTTTTCTCGGTGATGGTTGGGAATGCTTTTGCTTCTGCTCATTTGGTGAAGTAATCAATTGTTACGACTGCAAATTTGCTCTGGCCTTTTCCTAGTGAGAGCGGTCTAATAATGCCGATCCCCCACTGAGCAAACGGCCAGGGGCTCTAGATCAGCGTCAGCTCACTGGCGGGTAGTCGAGGGATATTGGTAAATCTCTGGCATTTGTCACACCTCCTGATGCAGGTGATTTGGTATGCGAGTTGGTGACAGTGCAGGTGATCGTGGTGATCGTTCGATCGGTAAAGGTTAGGGTCGGGTATAAAGATGATCAATCGGTAAGGCTGGGTCTGATCGAGATATTACAGTCTGATCGGGATATTACCCTACCATAAATATATATATATATATATATATATATACTTGTTCTCCGTTCTAATATTAATTGTTGTCAATTGAAATGCACACCAATGTGCGCGTCAAGAAATAAAACATTGTTAAATATTAATAATGACCAAAGCAATCAAGGCCGGCCCCAAGTTTTTTGGCCAGTAGGGGGCAAAAATTACTCATAATTGATTGATCGAAAGAAATAAATAATTTTTTTACAATAAAATTATTTTTTAAGAATAATTATGATAACAAGCTTAGAAAAATTTAAAATTAGTTTAATTAAGACAATGAAATTCTTATATACATTTCTACCACTCAGGCACAAATTAAACATAAATTAGAAGACCAATCATGACCCAATTATTAATCAACTAATAAAAATACTCAAAGTAAAAAAAATTAAAATATGCAAAAAAATTTATTGAGATATGTAAAAAAAAAAAAAATTGAGATATACACATTTCTTGAAACTAAATAACCATTTATGCAAAAAATAAATAATTAAATAAAATAAATAAATAAATTTAAAATAAAACCTTAGAATAATATTTCAATTTGAAATCTTAATTTATCAAACAATACCATATATTTCAATGGTTATCAATTTTAAATAATAAATAAATAAACCAAAAGTGAGATGTAAAAAAATAACGCCACGACAGAAGAGCCAATATAGGTTTGGAACAATCCAGAGACGGAAATTCGTACAATCACGTGAGCTGGTTGGCTACGCCGTCCCTGTATCGTGTCAAATTCGGCTGCCGATAAATTACAAAAATAAAATAGACAGGGGAATAAGAATTTACAATCAATCACGTGTGCTGCTTGGTTATGTCATTTCTACATTTTGTTAACTTTTTTTTTTTTTTTTTTTTTACTTTTTTAACTGTATAGTATCGCTCATTTTTAAATATCAACTTTCGTGTCATGTTAATTTTTAAATCTTAAGCTTATCTAATTAAATTCACTAAATTCATATGTTATTTTTTTATAATTTATCTGATAATTATTTTTTCAAAATTTGCACAATTAAAAATAACTAAATAAATTTGTAATATCTAACCCTAATTTAAAAAATAATTGGATAATTTTTGTTTGAGTAAATCTAAATTCTAATGTTGCTAGCATATTTCTTATAATAGATATAATATTTAATGTAATAAAATTAAATTTTCATATTTTCAAAATATAATTCGAATCATATATTAGGCATAATTTCTTTTTCTTTTTTTCAGATTTATCTAGAATAGTATAAAAATAAACTCAAACCCTAACATTTCATTTAGAAACATTTCTTTCTTAGAATTGATTTGATTTTAAAATAAAGAATTGATTTGATTTAGTTAATAAAATTTCATATTTGGAATATATTTTGAATTTAAGAATTGAATTGATTTAATTTAAAAAAATAAATTTTACTATGTTAATAAATATATATATATATATAATAATTATCTACCTACTTAGATTACTTAAGAAAATAATAAATTCCAATCGAATTTTATTGTTTTAAATTAAATTTCAAATAATATAAATCTCAAATTTTAAATTATAAAATGAAATTAAATCTGACTCATAAAATTTTAATTTATTTTTATACATAAGAATTTATGAAAATTCTCTTCAAATAAAATTAAATCTTATCAAATTTATAATTTCAAAGGAAGGGTAAAATATTCAAATAAGTTGGTTAGTCCTGCTCTTGCTTGCTCAGCCATTTACCCGCTTCGTCCCACTTCCATGGACGCCACAAAGATTAGTGGGATAACAACCTAATTAATAATCAGTCAAAAAGTAGACCCTTAATTGTCAACAAGGTTAGGTTAAGGCTGTACGAACAGTCACAATTATGTCGCATGCTTACGTCTAGACTTTGTTGTATTACCGATCAGGTCTTCTAACTCGAGTCTCCACCCACCACTTGCATGAAATTAATCACGTCCCGGGCATTTCATTTTCGAACTTCACACTGGGAAGGTTCAACCATCTTCACACGGTTTCATGAAAATAAAAATTAAAGTAGTCAAATCAATTTTCCTCTCTTCTTTTTTTTTAATGATTTTTTTTAATGAGTTAAGAGTCTTAAGTACTGCTTGCACACAACTAGAGTAATTCAAAACATGAAATTAATGATAGAATAAGTCTCTAACGACTTCTAGAAAACTCAAACTAATAATTACTAAAGAACAAATCTAAAATTGTACCATTTGACTTACCTTAGTTAGTCAAGTGCACTCTTTTTACTCTTTTTCTCATGGTTAAAATAAGTATACCTCCTTTCAACACTTTTGAAAAAACTACACATAGCTCCCTTCATAATTTATGAAACTCCAAAAAAAAAAAATTCCATTTTAATCTCTTATCCTTCATAAGAATTGTGAACTTGACCCTATAATTTTATTTCGCTTACGTGTATACTCTTAAAGCTATTAAAAGTTATTTATAAGCTAAGAGATCATAAGTGTAAAAGATTAGGCCAACTTTAATACATCTTAAAGTCACTGTTAGGTGTTGTTATGATTATATAAGTCACATTAAAAGTTATTAAAAGTTATTTCCAAACCAAAATATCAGAAATGTAGAAGATTAGG
>QLOD02000013.1:22740824-22756500 GCA_003260245.2 Sideroxylon spinosum | reverse complement strand
TTATTTAAAAAATTATTTAAAAAAAAGATGAATCTCACCTTTTAATAAAATTCTCTCTTCCCACAGTTTGGAGAGGACAAAAGCATACAAGTGCACAAATATTTTTGTTACTTATTTCCAGCTTCATATTTTACTTTCGTTTTTACTTCTTTCGAAATCAAACAAAAGAAAATTCCGCAAAACCTTTTTTTTTTCTTAACCAAAACAAATGTATTATAATTTGTAAGTCTGAATAATAACCCGTTCCTTAAACCCAAACACAGGCCCTCTCCTTTCCCTGGGCTCTCTCTTTGTCTCTCTCTCTCTCTCTCTCTCTCTTTGCTGTGGAGAAATTTCCAGTGAGAGCAGATTGGTGGATTGTTTGAAGAGAGCCAAGATCATCCATGTCTCTGGGTTACGCGGAGAAGTTATCTTACAAAGAAGATGTGGGCTCAGTCGGAATGTCCGAGATTTTCGACTCCTCCTATGTTTTGCAGAAAAAAGTGGGTTTTTTTCTTTCTCATTTTCTATTCCCCTTTATTGAAATCTATCGTCGTGTCTTTCTTGTTTCTCTGTGCTGTTTCTCTCTCTACTTTTTTCTTTTTTTTTGGGTATCTGTCAAACATAGCAGTATAACTTTGTATAAATGTAAAACCCATGCAGATTAATGGAATATGTGCTTAAAATTGAAATATATATCTTTTTTTTTTTCTGTGCTAAACTGTAATTATCAGGGCTAAATACGAGATTTGTGTGTATGCTGTTGCTCGTTTGTCAAAATGGTATTTGTTTACTTGAAGGGTTTTTTGAGGAGAAGGAAAAGGGAAGGGGGGAAATTCTGCAGAAGGGAAAATCAAGGGTAGAAGCTTGATTATACCTTTTTTGTTTGATTATGCCATGAAAATGAAAACTAATAAGCATTGTTAAAAAAAATCATATTTTTGGGGGGTCTTTTTAGCCTACATAAAATTTTTATGTCTTTTGATTTGTTTGTTATGTTAGATGTTGGCCTTTATTCTGTTTTTTTTTTTGTTTTTTTTGTGGGATAAATAAATAAAGAATTTTATTAAAAAAAAAAAAAACAGAGGCAATAAAAGAAATGGCATTAAGAGAATGCCATTCACAAAACCCACCCAATTCAACATATCAAACCCAGGGTGAAGCTTACGAAAGACTCATAAGAGTATATCCGGATCTATACCCTTTTAACTCAACTATACAGTTGTGACAAAAATCTACTTTTAATTCTGTTATGAGGTTTTGAGATCTTGTTGCGCTCCTCTGACCTGGATTATTTTGCTTTGAAACTGCAGATTGAACAACTTGCGCTGATAATACTGAAGGTCCAACTTCTAAAGCTAATTGGTCTTGTTGTCTTTTACCTCTGTGAAAACATCTGTGTGAATTATTTAACCATTTTAAATTTCCTTGATGTACATGCAGAGTAAGCACCTGGTAGCATTTACAGGTGCAGGAATATCTACTTCTTGTGGGATACCTGATTTCCGAGGTCCCAAAGGAGTATGGACACTTCAGGTGGAAACCATGATTCCTTTTATAAATTTGTAACTTTGTGGTCTGAGCTCCTTTCTGTTCTCTTCTCAATCTCTTTTTGCTCTTTTAACTTAGTCATAATCTTTTTTGCGTGGTTCTTTTGTTCTGCTTATGTTGACGTGCAGCGTGAAGGTAAAGGTGTGCCTGAGGCATCCTTGCCTTTTGATCGTGCAATGCCAAGTATGACACATATGGCTTTGGTTGAACTTGAGAAGGCTGGCATCTTGAAGTTTGTTATCAGCCAGGTTAGTTTATGCTGTTCCTCTTCTTTTTCTAGAAGTCATTGCACTATTCTTCAGTTTCCGTGTATTCAACTTTGGAAACAATCCATCCAAGCTGACGGATCGTTATTGAGCTTCTATCTTAGATTTCCATCTTGAATTTCATGTATACCACAAATTCAACATTTGGCATAGGGAGCATTTATGTTAATTTGCTCGGGTGACTGGCTTTTTGATGAGAGCCCTTTCATTCACAATTTGTTTTAAATGTCAGAGATGGACCTCAAAGGGAGTTGTGTTTGCATTGTTACAATGTATGCGGCTCCCATCTTATCAAAATTTCCTTTGCTCTTAGTTGTCTCTACTAAACCTTGTGTTTGTCGGATGCGCTTCCATATGTTGATTGTTAATTCTATCTGCTTGAGTTTTTAATAATTTTTTTTCTAGAATGTTGATAGTCTCCATCTTCGATCTGGAATACCAAGGGAGAAACTTTCTGAATTGCATGGGAATTCATTCAGGGAAATTTGTCCCAAGTGTGGAGTAGAGTAAGTGTGAAGTTTTCTTCTCATGGTTTGTTTTTATTCAAATTGTTGTAACTTTATCGTTTGGTGGAGAATTTACAGAATTATCTTTTTTTTTTTTCAATTTATTTTTGATATTGAAGACAATTACCTGATCCATGAAGGTATTTGCGGGATTTTGAGGTGGAGACTATTGGGATGAAGGAGACAACAAGGCGCTGTTCCAATGTGAAGTGTGGGGCAAAGCTAAAGGATACTGTTCTTGACTGGGAGGTGAGTATTGCTCTCAATTTGCTTGGTTGCAGTCTCCTTTACACTTTGTTTGGAACCATGGATATGATAGGATTTGATTTCATTTGATGAGAATCCTCACCAATTCTTATGTCTGGAATTACAATACAATTTTATCAGTTGGATTTGATTTGATTTCATAACTTAAATTTTAGGATTTCTAAACCATTTGAAATCCAATCCAAAACAATAGGATTTGATAAGAATTTATTATTTTCTTAAACAATCTAAGTAAGTGGACAAATTTGTATTTTTATATCATACTTTCTACTTCTAGTAACATGGTCAAACTTGGTATTTCTCTTAAACCAAATTAATTCAATTCCTAAATTCAAATTGTATTCCAAATACAACATTTCGTTTATCAAATAAAATGAAATTAAATCCTTATTTTAAAATGAAACCAATTCTAGTAGTGAAATATTTCCATACAGAGCTTTAAGGCATTATTGTTTATTATTTCCACCAACTCATGTAACAATTTCATGAGTGGGTGATAATTGATATTGCTGAAAGTTTGCAACCTGCTCAAAGATTTATGCTGGTGACCCAAAAAAAAAAAAAAAAAAAAAAAAAAAAAGAAAAAGAAACAAAAAATCTTGTACATTGTGTGGGCTGGATTGGAAAAACAAAAATTGTGTTGCAATCATGAAATTTGAAGTTTATTTAGCGGCGTAAAACCATAAATTGTTACTTATATGAACCTGCCTTCTGAGGGCCTATTTGGTGTCTATTTGTATCCATTCAGTTTGATTTCATTTTTCAGAATTTTTTGGAAATGAAGCATAAAAAATGTATACAGAAGGATCTTTCTTCGACTGCTTGTTTTTGGAAATGTTACCATATTTTTGCCAATGAATATGCAAAAGGATGTTTTCACTTACTCAGAATGGGATACATGCAATGCAATAAGAGTACGGACAGCCTTAATGTAAAGTTTGTGATCTTGATCAATGTGGTTACTTTTTTTTTTTTTTCGTAGGATGCTTTACCCCCGAAAGAGTTGAATCCAGCAGAGAAACATTGTCAAATGGCTGATGTAGTATTATGCTTGGGAACAAGGTAGATCTCTAGAACTGCACATGTTATTGTGTGTTATCTTTGTTATTATGGTGATCTATTAGGTTAGAATAGTCCTTGGTTATCTTTTATGGAACTTAAAATACCTTCTTGAGCATATCCTATGGTGCCTTTTATAATCTCGATAACATTTGGTTCACTGCTATGCTCCTTCATAACTATTCATGTTTATGTTTTAGTCCCCTATTTCTGAACATTTTCTTGTTCTTCTCTATGCTATGTTATTTTTTTTTTTTATGTGGCTTAGATTCAAGTGGCATCAGGAATTATTGAGAAGGATGATGTCTGGCAGGTTCTTGACCAAAAATTAACAAGCTTGCTTATATGCTTCTTAAAGATTTTTGACACAGAAATTGCCTTTTTGGGTCTTGAATCTCAGCATGTCTCAGTAGATGCTTTTGCTGGAGTAGTTACTTGTGACCTAAATACAGATAGTGTTAATGGAAAAGAAATGTGTTTTTAACCTTGCAAATCTGTTCTATTTTGCTGTTATGTTTTCCTCAAGCAAATTATATAACATGATTACTTAATAGCACATGCGTCTGAATATTAAGCTACCTTGTGCATGGTAGGTACGTAGCACAATTAGCAGATAGGTTGTAAAGGAGATTCTATATTGTGGTATTTAAGGTTTTTGCCTTATATTGTGGAAGTCCAATAGTCTAATATCTAAAATAAGCCCATCATCTTTATGTGGAAAAAGGCTTATCTAGATTTGCAAGCACAATATACTTTTTTTTTCTGGTGGTGTGGACCCACCCTAGAGAGTAAACCTGGGCTCATGAACCATCCTACAAGACCCACGATCTAGGCAAGTTCAGGCTAAAGCTTGTGGAGTGGCTTTGGGGAGAAACCATTGTGGAGTTTCAAAATCACAACCTATCCAAGGTTACAGTTCAGGAGTTTAGCACAACATGCTTGTGGAAATAACTGCCGACTGGATGATGGGATACTTTATTTTGTCCACTTATTTTGCTAATTAAATTATACTCTGTATTTATGCACCAAATAATTCTTTTGTTTGATTCTCTTTTGTATTCTTGTTGGATGACCATGTTTAGCTTCACTGCAGTTTGCAGATTACTCCAGCTTGCAACCTCCCTTTAAAATCTCTCCGCAGTGGGGGAAAGGTTGTGATCGTTAACCTTCAGGTATTTCCTTGAATTATTTCCTCAATTCCTTTATTTTTAACTAATATGTGTTTCCCATCTGGAGGAGAGAAGTTTTGATCAATTATAAAATAGTTTCTTCGTTTAATTTGTATTACAAATGTGAAAAATAATGTAGCATAACAACGGATTAGCAAAGTTATAAGCTGTGGTGAGTTAACCAATTTGGATAGAAACTGGTAGTGCAAAATTAATGTTGAAGATGGAAGGCAAACGAGTAGTAGTTAGAAGTATGTATGCAATATCATGCATTTACAAGTGTTTTATGTTGAATACACTTAAGGAATGATCTGTAAATCAAAGTCGTGGATGTGTAAATTGCACACAAGGTTGGGATCCATATTCATTGCTTCCCATCTTCTGTTATATATTTCTTTTCTTTCCTTTTCGGGAGGGAGCAGGATGAAGGGAAGAATTTCCTTGTTACATTATGGTTAGGTTTGAATCAATGATTTATCAATGGGAAAGAAAGTGGAAAGGAATGAAATTGCCTATATGTACTCATTTTTAATGATTAATCAAATAAAAAATTATTCTTTTGACATATTGATTCATTTTCTTCTAAAAAAAAAAAAAAAGAAATTAAATATGTTAATTTTATTTCTCTATCCTATATTTTCCATTCACTTTTATTTTCTATCCACAAATCCATGACCCAAATACACCATATTTTTTAGGCAAATAGCTAGTGATCATATGAATTCTCATGTAGTTCTTTTTGCAAGTGACGCGACAAAAAGTATATTTGGACACAAATCTTATTATGACTGTAGCTATGTTTTCTTGTTAGGAGCATAATGATTTAGAGAATTTGATCATGTATCAATTATCCACAAAAATAAGAATTTGATCTTGTATCTTCTCTGCAGGTGCAATGTCTTCTGAGATTCGTTCTTTAGTTTGTATGGTTGTTTCCTGTTTTCTTTATTGATATTCATAAATTTTGTTATGGCTTTGCAGCCTACTCCAAAAGACAAGAAAGCAAATTTGGTGATACATGGTTTTGTTGACAAGGTACAGTTATTTTAATTTTCCTCAATAACTTAACCTCGAAAAATTTGAATGCGATGAAGTAGTTAACATTAACATGTCTAGCGAATGATTACATTTACATAAACTTGATTACCGGTCATTTTTATTTATCATGCATTGCTTTCAGGTGTGTTAGATATTATGGCCAATAGAGGGAAGAACAAATAACTATTTTGATCATTTAGTTATTCTTATAAGTTTTACTTGTTTAAGCAACTAAATGTGTTACGCACAAGTCTGGATTGACTTGGCCCTTTCTGCAAGAGTTATCAATTGACTGGAGCCAGAGCAGGTTATTGCAGGGGTTATGCAACATCTTAATCTGTGGATTCCTCCATATGTTCGTGTTGATCTGTTCCAGATCATTTTTACTCAGTTCCACAGCCTTTCAGGTATCTTTTTCTATATTGGCACTGTTATTTGCTGATATCCGTCCATATAAGTTATGCTTATTACAAGACTTGACTTTAGTAGAACACTTGTGTAGCCCCCCCCTTCTTTTTTTTCTTTTATTTCCTTTTTTGGATAAGCATAATCATTATTATAAGGTACCAAACTGAATGCAAAAGAGGCACATCTGAATGCAAGATGTATACAAGGGAGAACTTTTTCACCACTCACAAAACTGTCCCTTAGCCAACCTATCTAGCATAGTTTGTTACTTTATTTGCTAGTTCGTTGTCCTCACATTGGTGTCAAGGAAAGAGTAAAGGTAGTACATTTTATGGGGTGGGTTGGAAGATTTGGCACAACTCTCTCTCTCTCTCTCTCTTTTGGGTGGGTGGGTGGTGGGGTGTGGGGGGGGGGGTGTTAAACCTGGGATCTTTTATCTGGCCTTGTTAGGTGAGTGATAATGGAGATATGGAAAGAAAGTGGCAGAGTTCTGCGAAGGCTCAAGGAAGGAAATTATGGAGCTAATTGGGGTAATTGAGATTTGAAAATGTATTTTGAAAGTTGTGGGCTGCCTGTTCTGAGGAAATTTTTTAGACAGCAATAAGATAAGATTTTGATGTGCAGATTTGGCTTTGCAGAAGCGTCAGATTTCAGAATTACTGGTTACACCTCAGTTTCTGTTTCGGATTTGTAACCTTCTTGCCTGAGTACTGTGAACCTGGTTTCAGTAGATTAGTTGAACTTTTGAGGATGGGGAGGTAGAGTTGGTGGGTTCCTCTGGTATGCCTATATGTGGCACATTGAGGAGAAATGGAGGACCAGGGGAGATGGAACCTGTCCAGGAGTGTTGTATCCAGTGTGATAAGGGGTTCCCTTTATTTCCCTAGGAAGGGATGTGGCATGTAGAGGCCCCTTTAAAGACTAACTTTTTCAATTCGAAAGCCAATTTAGAAGTGCCATTCTACCTCTTGATAATATGATGGAGGTTATTTTATGGTTAATTGGTGCCGTGCATAGGGGAGCTTGGGAAAGTGTTATCTGGTTATAATTTGAACGTGTCTTGGGAGATGTGGACCCTAATGGTTTTGTGTTGGGGGAAGCTTGGTTTGTACTACAATCGGCCCGTGATCTACTGGGGATGAAATGAGGATGAAGTGAGATGGGCGTAGGGAAGGCAGTCTCATTGGGCATGATGTGGCATACTTGGAAGGAGGGGGGAATGGGGGGATTGTGAGGGTGTGGTGCTTTCAGGGGCGGACCCAAGTTGGGCCAGTGAGGGAAATTGCCCCCACTCACCTTAAAATTGCACTTACATCTTCTTGTGTTTTCCAATTAATTGGACAAAAAATTTAAAGTCCTTTACCCCCACTGCGCACTCGTAGTTGCTCTATGCGTAGCAATTCATATTTATAGAGGTATCCCACTGCCCAAATTAAATTGATTTTGGATTTTTTTCAAAATTATCCTTACAATTTTATTACATTACCGTAATAACTATTAAAAAAAACTAGTTTTAATACAAAATGTCTTCTTTTTCTTCCGATCAATCAATTGAAGGTAACTTTCCCAATGCATAGAAATCCTTCTACTCCAGGGTGCTTCCTAAATTATAAGTTGAGGCACTTGCTCTCGAGCAGTTCCATGGACTCTTGAGGCATCTATCCCTCTCTCTTAGATTATTTTACATGGTTTCCAGGTGAGTACAAATTATATTAATAGGTAGTTGGGCTGCCTCGTATACATTAGATGTGCACGAATTGCTCTTCCTTTTAGCACTTTACTCTCTCACCTATTAAGGAGACAATTGGCAATCGCTTCATTGATTTGCATGCTTTGTCTTATATTTGGCTCATCATGCTAGTTTGACCACAAGGGTGCCTACTCCCCCCCCCCCTTTTTTCTTTTTGGGTGTACGTGTAAGGTAAAATAAGGTTGGTGCCTCAGTTCCTGTCCACTGATATTTGTCGAAGTTTCTCTGATTTGAAATACTGTCTTGTTTCGCTTGCAATGCAGTGACAAAATATGCAAAATGGTCTCTTAGAGTGACTAGTGTACACGGAGACAAAGCTCCATTGCCATTCATTAAATCAGTTGAGGTATAGTCTTTTTTCATTGGCATGACAATTTTGTTTTCTTCTTTTGTCACAGATTTAAGGGTCTTAAATATCTCCAGGGGATCCTAAATCCAATTTATTTCTCAGTTTAAATATATCAGTGTGTAGTTTCTGTCTTGTTACTTAGCAGAGTCCCTTCCGTAAATCCTAAAGTGTGCCTTTATGGTGCATTTGACATCCAGGTTTCTTTCCCAGAGAGGCCAGGATTAAAAACAGCTGTTTTACATCAGCAACCATTTCGGCTGAAAAGGTAAGAAGATAAGTACTGCTCTCTGTGTGTGTGTGTGTGTGTTTGTCTTTTTTTTTTTTTTTTGGGGGGGAGGGGTTTGAATTGCAATGCCAGTTATACTGACCTCTATAAAATCATTGATATGCAAGGGAAATGCTTAAAACAAGACCCTTGAAAGTAATCCTGAAGCTTAATTTCAGTGATGGTTGTGGGTGTCAGTGTACTAGCATTGAGTTCCCAGTTAATTTTCAGGTGAGCCACGTGCATGTCTTTGCCTTCTCCATTTTGCTTTCATCTTTTCCACTATCTCCGTGATATCTGCATGCTAATATTAAGTAGCAAGAATTTTTATTTTGATAATCATACAAATAACATATCTTAGCCTGGTTTTCTTTACACGTAAGAACCAATTGGATCAACAGCCATGATCTCAATTTCACAAATGAGTGCTTGTGAAGTTCTCTTAGTTACTTAAAATTGATCCATTTAGCCCAAATATATATATTCAATTGATTTCAAAATCTATATATATGTGGTAGCAGTTTCACGTTTGGAAAAAAAATAAAATGTGAGCCTTACCTCAGTGAGATTTGAAGTGCTTCAAGTTCACTTTTTTGTCATTGCAGAGTTAATCCTTTTTCTACCATTTTGTCACATCTGTATCAATTGTCCATTACTTTTTCCTTTGTTGTTTTTCTTTGGGGGTGGTAAGGATGAAAATAAAGAACAAGAAATTCCACCAAGAGTTTCGGATTATAATTCTCTGGTTGCCTTGTTTATGCTACGCAGACATCAATGGACAGTGTAAACCAAGACAAGAGTGCAGTGATTCAGAAAATTAAGGATACAGCAGTTGAAGATAAATGCTGTGGGCTGTCTTCAGTAGTCGAGAGGCAAATTTGTTCGTATCCAAAACAGGAAACTACAATCTATGCTGTAGCTACAAAAATTGTCGACTATGGTGGTTCCTTTCCCAGCTCTCTGTCATCTGAAGTCAATCTCAAAAGTAAATACAAGTTATTGAAAACGCACGAGGATGTTAGTGCCGCTGAAGTGCCCATGAAGAAAGTAAGAGTTCATTAACTTGTTCTTGGCTCTTTACTGGTGCAGATTTTTTGGCAAGCTAATCTTATCTGGAGGTAGGGATGACTAAGAGCGTGTAGATAAATACATTTATGGAAGGTGAAAGTGCACATAGAATGCTAACAGTGTTTCCTCAACTGTGAATATGAAGCAGGACGATCAGTACTCTTTTTCTTGTAAATCTGCAGATGGTTTTGGTAGATAATTTTCAGTGGAAAAAGGATCTTTCGAGTTCAATGTTCTTAATGCTCTCGGTTACTTTTTTTCTGCATGAATGGTGGCTTGAATTAATGTGGGTGACATGTTTATGTTCTTCTGATCAAGGTGTTGTTAAACTAGGAGTAATTTAGCACTTTCTTCCGCCCTGTTTTTGGTAATTACCTAGTAAAATTGAGTTTTGTCAACATTGGTATTCTTCTCTGAGTCTGGGATTTTATGGTCTAGCATTGAATGTTCCAATTACAAATGCATTAATCAGACGGCTCATAATTCTGATATCACATTTGATAACAGAACCTTGTTCCGCCTGTGGTATGGGGAAGTGATGACTGATGATGCAGAGGTGTTCACACTTTTCACAACCATTGAGAACCCTAGCATATTGCTTTTAAGAAATGGTAAGATAAAGACAACTGGCGACGGTTGCTACAATCATTGGTCTTTGATGAGTCTCACAATAGTGAGAGGTATGTGACTGAAAAATCAACTGCCCGTGCATTGTTTTTGTCTCTCCTTTTTTTTTTTAACTCTTTATTTATTAAAAAAATTCAACTTATACACCTATATTTTCAAAACTCAACAGTGATAACAACAGAGAAGAAAAGATAGAACCATGGGTTGATTAAGAACGTTCTTGGAAGTTGCTGTAAGGAGTTGACAACGATGGAAAAATAAAGGGGGCTGTCACCAGTTTTTTTTAATTTATAAGAAAGAGAGAGAGAGAGAGAGAGAGCAGGCTATCTAGATGCTTTACTGGGAACATTCTTGGAAATTATTGTCACATCTAACGCGGTTTGGATTACATTTTTTTTTTTGTCATATTTTTTTTTTTTTTTTCAAACAAAGCCAAAAGATATTTACTTTTACTTTATCTCATCTATGCATCTTAGATGTTAGGCAAGAGCCATAGGTGGTTTCTAAGGCTCCCTTGGCAACAAAAAACGGTAACTCAGTTGCCAGCTTCGATTTTTTAATTTTTTTTAAATGATTATAGTTATCCTCTCACATTTTGATTTTTTTTTTAAACATTCAAAAGCAAAAATATTAAATTAACAAAAAACCAAATAGTTAGTTACTAAAGAACTAGTTTTTTTTTCTTTTTCCAAAAAAGAGAAAAAAAAATTAATCTTTTGATGTTTAGTGTCTAATTAGTAGCTAATTACACAAAAAAATTAATTTTTTACTTCCCGACCAAAATTCAACGTGCTATCCCATTAGTAAAAGCCTAATAAGTACAGTTTCAAACCGCTGAATAGTCAACTGCTTTGTTTGTTTCCACCTCTCTCTCCTCCTTCCCTAGTATAGAGAGAGAGAGAGAGAGAGAGAGAGAGAGAGAGGAGGAGGAGGAGGAGGGTGAGGATGGGAGGATTTTAATTAGAAAAAATGGCAGACGGAGCTGTAAACTTCCTACTTGATAAACTATCCACCATTCTAGTACAACAAACATCGTTACTGGTTGATATTCATGATGAAATTGAGGAAATAAAGGATGAGCTGGAAAGCATGAGCTCCTTCATGAGAGATGCAGATCGAAGAAAGCAAATGGAATCATCAATGAAAACATGGGTGGGGCAAGTAAGGGAAGCCACTTATAAAATTGAGGATATTTTGGATGAGTACATGCATTACAAAGACACGGGACAAAGCGGAAGGGGATTCAAGCATTTTGTCCAAGATGTTGCCAACCTTCCCAGGAACACAGCTACAATTCATCGACTCTCCTCAAAGCTACAAAAGATGAAAACAGAGATTCACAATATCTCAGAGAGAAGCAAGAAGTACAGATTTGATAAGATTGATGAAGGAAGAAGCAAAAACCAGTCCATTGATTGGTGGCAGCATCATGGAGAATCATCAATCTTTGTTGATGAAGAAGAAATAATAGGTACGGATGAAGATAAGGAAATACTGTTGAAATGGTTAGATGAAGATGAGGTTCGTCGGACCATTATCTCAATTGTGGGTATGGGGGGAGTAGGGAAAACTACTTTGGTTACAAAAGTTTACAAAGACCCGAAAATAAAGCTGGAATTTGACTGCTGGGCATGGATTTCTGTCTCCCAAACATATGGAGTTGAAGAACTACTAAGAAACATGATCAAAGAAATACCAAGGACAATGCAATCTACCAGTCCGAGGAACTTGGGGCCGATGAATTACAGGCAGCTCGTGCAGATACTCATTGACATTTTGCGGGATAAAAGGTATGTAATTGTTTTAGATGATGTATGGAGCATAGATCTTTGGAGTAGAATAAGAGGTGCATTTCCTGATAGTAATTGTGGCAGCAGAATTATTTTGACAACTAGAAATGAGAATGTAGCAAGCTCTGTAGGTCCTGGAGTTCGCGTCCATCGCCTCAGGCCTCTCCAAGAGAATGATGCCTGGGTCCTTTTCTGCAAGAAAGCATTCTGGAATGAACCAGATCACAGCTGTCCCAAAGAGCTGGAGAAATCAGCTTGGGATATTATGAACAGGTGTGAAGGACTACCTCTTGCAATTGTGGCAATCGGGGGGCTCATGTGTTCAAGAAACAAGACAGTTGTAGAGTGGAAAAAAGTTTACGATAGTCTAACTTGGCAATTAAGCAACAATCCAATGCTTGGACAGGTGAAGGGCATGTTGTTGTTGAGTTTCAATGATCTACCTTTCTATTTAAAGCACTGTTTCCTGTATTGCTGTGTTTTTCGTGATGGTTACCCAATCAAGAGAAAGAAATTGATTCGGCTTTGGGTGGCGGAAGGGTTCATCATTGAAAGAAAAGGGCTTACGATTGAGGAGGTAGCAGAGGAGTACCTAATGGAACTCATTTTACGAAGCTTGATTCAAGTCCTGGAGACTAATGATAGCGGGAGGGTGAAGACGTGTAGGGTGCATGATGTTATGCGTGAACTGGCTGTAACAACATCAGAAGAAGAAAATTTTTGCATGGCATATGATGGTAAGGAATCAAGGGTGGAAGGAAAATTCCAGCGTTTATCAGTCTGCAACAGAAGTGGAAACATCCAACTAAGCAAGACTGTGTCACGTCATCTTCGATCTTTCTTTGTCTTCGAGACGGATATCTGCTCCTCATTCTCCTTGAATGTTGTGTCCTCAAATTTTAAGTTCTTAAAGGTTCTTGATCTGGAAGGTGTTTCTATTGAAATTATACCAGGTACATTGGTCACTCTATTCAACTTGAGGTGTTTGAACTTAAGGGACACGAAGATTTGGGAGCTTCCGAAGTCAATGGAAAGGCTAAAGAACCTACAAACACTGGATGCGAGGAATACAAATGTAGGTAGGCTACCGAATGGAATATCAAAGCTACAAAAATTGAGACACCTTCTTTTGGGCCACACCAATGATCAGGATTCCAAAACTTTCGACTTTCCTCGTGGCATGCAGGCACCTGCAGGAATTTGGAATGCGCAAAGCTTACAAACTCTATCCTGCATTAAAGCAGAGGAAGAACTAATTCAGAAAGTTGGGAATTTATCAGAGCTTAAAAGGTTGGATATTACAGAGTTGCGAGCAATTGATGGGCCAAAGCTTTGCTCTTCCATAGACAAGTTAACAAGCCTCCATCGTTTAGGGATTAAGGCGAGTAATGAGGAGGAACTCCGGTTGGATGCCTTAAGTCTGCCCCCATTATTTCTTCAGAAGCTGACATTGGTTGGGAAAATGGACAATTTACCACATTGGGTTGGATCTCTCGCAAACCTAACTCATTTGTCCTTGGGTTTCCTTTGCCTAAAAGAAGACATACTTTCTTCTCTCCACACACTATCAAGTCTTGTGTTGCTTGAACTTAAGAAAGCAAGTGGTGGGAGGCTTCTGAACTTCAGAGCAAGATGGTTTCCTAAACTGAATAAAATGAATTTAGTGGATCTAGTGGAGTTGGATACTCTGATAATAGAGGATGGTGCATTGCCAAGCATCAAGGAGATTAGATTAGTTCGTTGTGGGGAATTAGGGTCGTTGCCACAAGGCATTGAACATCTTACCAGCCTCCAAAAGCTACACCTAGAGGAAATGCCCGAAGAATTTGTACAACGGGTGAAGAGTGATTTAGGGCAGGGGCAATCAAAGGTAAGGCATATTTCCAGAATCAATCATGTATTCGCAACAGAACAAGGTCAAGTCTTTGAAGCACTTCGCTAAACAAAGGTGAGAACTTCTGCACATTGACATGTATAGTAACTAATTTATTTTGCACCCATGTTATCCTCGGGTGATGAATTCATATTTAGTATAGTAATAACAGTCCAAAGTGAAGTCATCTTCACAAGTCCTTGCAACAAGGTTGGGCTTTTCAACATCAATGCTATTTCTCTAGTCATGCAAATTACATTGACCAGCATTGAGGCATGCACTACGGGGGTCTTTTTTTCCCATTCTTCTTGCTACATTTCTCCTCTTTCATATCCCCATAAATACTCAACTTACTCTTTTTGCTCTATTACCAAATTGATTACAAATTGAAATAAAAAATTATAAAATTATAAAATGAAATTGAGAAAACTTGGTGGGAAGTTAAGGCGTATTTATGGAATCAAACTTAGTGACATAGAAAAAAAGGAGACACCAAGACAGCGTTCTCCCTTCATATATCAGTATAAATAACAGGTAAGTGAATAAGCTTAGCAGAACTTGGGAAAAGACGACAAACATATGAAGCAAATACTGCTCGTGTGAAATTATATGAAACATAAAATAGCCAGGGCCGGCCCTAGGGCAAGGCCCAAGAGGCCTGGGCCTAGGGCCCCAAAAAAACTAGCAAAAAAAGGAGCCTCTACTAGTTTTCTATAATTAGAATGTGGTAAGAGTCTTTTTTAACCCAAATATGATTGTTTAATACTTTTTAAGAGCCCAGGAACAATTAATTCATTAGGATTGACAAAAATTTTGGCCTTTTTGGCAAAAATTTTGGTTAGCAAGGGTCTTGTTTTTAAGATTGGCCTTGGGTGTCAAAAGCCTTGGGATCGGCCCTGAAAATAACTAATTTAGCTTATGCTTGAGATTATTAGCAATATCCTTTGATTGCCGAGGGGACGAGAGGAAAGGGAAGAAATATTGGAATTTTCACAACAATCTGGATTTGGATGGAGAGGTTGTGTTGTCAGTGGTGAAATATTTTGTTTCCGTTTCCATTGTCTTCTCTGTGGTTAATTGGAGCATAAATTAGTCGTTGTATTACAAAGTGACAATTCTCCGGTACCTCGCTGAAATGCAGGTAGACTTTTCTCAGTATTTGTATGCGAACCAAATCACAAAATTTACTCTTTAAACTAAATAAAGATCAATAAAACAAAGCAAAACATTCACCCACAAACGAGATGCACCAGTTGAACAGTCAAAATCCATCATAGAGCACCCAATGGAGATGACATTTTCACAGTAATCATCAGGAGCACATAAGATAGAGAGGTACCGTATATACATGAATGACTTGTTCGACGAAAGCTCTAGATGGACAGACTGGAAAAGAGCGGTTTTTTTTTGATACTTTGCACTGAAATATTTGGTGATTTTATCACCAGTTTGTGTATGCGCACAATCTAATGACATTTTTGGTTGGTCTCAGGGGCATTTCCGCGAACACCTGGAGAGCCTTTGGCCGGAAGATGGGACCAACAGTCAGTTCATGTTTCAAGCAAACAGTTGGGTCGACTATAGCAAGATCATCGACCAACAATGCCTCTGCCGCTCAGTTTGCGTCGTCCCTATGCATGGGTTGATGCATGGCGGCGATGGCTTGAGTTTGTGTAGACACGATTCTTAACACACACACACACACACACAC
>QLOD02000013.1:22655358-22667099 GCA_003260245.2 Sideroxylon spinosum | reverse complement strand
TTTGTTTTACCAATTATTTTATTTGATAACAACACATATCAGTTTAAATTTAATAAATTTAAACCTTATGTTTTTTTTGGTAATTTTCATTTACCATTTCAAAGTATTGAGATAAAAAAACATATATTTATATGTTTAAGTAAGTTTGGTAAATAAAATAATTATTAGGGGTGAATTGACATAATTTTATTTAAAAACCTAACTCTCCGTATTATTGACACCAACCTCTACACAGCTACACACAACGATCTATATGTACATATATTGTGAGTAGATGCTAAACCTGAGAGAGAGAGAGAGAGAGAAGCACTTGTCTAATCAAAGGTACGGGGCGAACCTCTTAAATTTGCTTGTATGTAAATAGTCAATTTACATACATACATACATATATATATGTATGTATCTATATATGAACTATTGATTTAATTTCTTTTGGTAACTTTTTTTTATTTATTTATTAAATCCCTAGCCTAATTGATTGAAACGTGAAAGACTGATTGAATTATATATATATATTCTTATATTAGTTATTAGTTTATAGGTGTTTGATGGAAACTAATGATTGATGATTTTTTTAAATCCTTCACCTGATTGAATTGGACATGTGATTAATTGCATGGCTAAAAGCTAAAGCATTAATTGCATATATATGTATTATGGATGCTAATCGTAGGGCTGTTTGTTTAATGGGATTAAAGTTTGTGTTAGTTATGTGTTGGTGAATTAATGGTTAATAAGGTTTTCAAATTAAATTAAAGAAAATTTTATATAATGTGGATTTAAGTGAAATTTGATTTTGGGTTTTATTAGGTTGAGAGCTACTGAAAATATCGGGTATACTTATCTAAGGGTTGATAGCCGCGAAACCTATGCAGAGGTAGTTATCAAGTCTAGTAGGCTGGTAACGTATGAACAAGCAGATGCCTAAGGGTGGCATATATAAACCTGAGGCTTCGGGTTAGGAAGTAGACATCGAATGATGGTGTATATTGGTTGAATCCTGTTTTTATGGGACAACTAAGCTGACATAAAAAAATGATGTATATTGGTTGGGTCCTATTTCTACTAGAGAACCAAGCAATGATACCTTCAAATCAAATTGTTTTCTTTTGCTGTGTTATGTGCTGTTAATACACAATTAAATTGTAAGGAAGAGGAATTAACAAGTAAATTTAATTTCTTATTTAAGATTGCCATTTGTACGGAGATGTTTCACTTAGTAGCATGCTAGGGCATTATTGTATTTATATTGTTATTAGGCTCCCAATCGCACGTGGTATTAGTGCTTATCCCCTTACAACATGTGATTCAAGTAATGAATTTGAGTCATATGCTAGACTTACTCAACATTGAAATTAGAAGTTTATTTATTTATTTATATTTAATTACATTAGAATTTTCTTTAGAGAATTATTTTAGTGAATTATAATAAACATCTGTCTATAAGGTGATTATTAATTATTTTATTTAGTTTTGGGAGTTTATTTGGGCTTAGTCTTAGAGGTTTTTACTTTTGTTTTGTAGCTTTGTTGCTTATTTAGTTTTAACAAAGACATTTACACAAATTTGAAGTATGAATTTATTTATTTTTATATTCATTGCTCTATGGCATGTGTGTATGGCTCTGTTGTGTGACGAGAAGAATAGTTAAATGGTGTATTATGTACTTTTCATTTGCATACTCGGGTTATGGAATCCGGAGCGTGACAACTTGGTATTAGAGCCTAGGTTTAGAATACCTAAGGACTATAGGTCTTTTGCGTTTTAGGTGCTATGTGATTATGTGATAATATGTTATACGTGATTTTTATATTGTGATATGTGATTGTTATAGAATTAACTTTGGTATATTCCCTTATGATTTTTCTTTTAGAGTATGCCGCCATGTGTTACTTTAACTACTAAAGGTAGAGGTGGAAGTGGAGGTAGAGGCAGAGGCCAAGGACATGGACATAATAGGAGCCAAGGCTGAGGGATTCAAGTTGGGCAGGGCCATGAAGTTGCAACTGATGACATTCCTATTACTGTAAGTGTATCATAGGAACAAGGGTGTCATACTGGAGTTGGAGCAGAGATTCCATTAGGGGCACCTCATGTAATAGGGGTGTAATCTGAAGTACCAAGTGTGCCGCAGCTAGGGATGGTAGACCCACTGATATGGATACAATAAATGACTGTAATGTTTGCTGGGGGAATGCAGACAAGCCAGTCTAAAACTTCATATAAGAAATTCATGAGGATGAAACCTCCCATTTATTCTGGTGCAATAGACATTGAAGAGGTTGAGAATGAGAAGATATTTGAAGCAATGCAATTAAATGAAGATAAGATTAAATTTTTTGCTTGCTACGTTTCAGCTAGAGGAAACTGGAAACTGTAGTGGATTGGTGTAGTAATATGAATGAGTCATATTGGGCGTCTACGTTTAATTAAGATGCTTTCAAGGAGAGTTTTAGAGATTACTTCTTCCCACTATCTCTGAGAGATGCCAAGCTTGACGAGTTTCTGAATTTGACACAAAGGTCGATGTTTGCATTAGATTATGGGCGTAAGTTTATGTCATTGGCTAAATATGCTAAGAAGTTGAAGTCTACTGAACATACTAAGTGTAGATGGTTTAAGAAGAGGCTGAAGCCTACTGTCAGATATCAAATAGTGCGATTATGGCTCAATGAATATTATGAATTAGTTAATCGGGCAATGATAGTATAAAATAGTTTGGTAGATACCAGGGCATAAAATGAAACTAGATAGGGTAAGACTCTACAACTGGGTAGCAAGTCTACAAAAAGATAAAGAGAAAATTTATATAGGGCATAGACTCAGAAATTTTAGTAGGGGACTATAGCCCCAAGTCATTAGTAGCAACAGGGGGTTCCTGTATAGAATCTTATAGTTTTTCATAATTAAAGACAACCCGGGCATCACCAATTTAATTGCCCTTTCAAAAATGGGCCAATGGGATATGAAAATAGAGGTAAGGTAAAGATTTTCTATAATTATGGCCAACGGGCCATGCGCAGAGGCGTTGCTCGCAGAGGTAAGATAATGGTAGTGCTATGAGACCTCCACAACTGGCTTAGTTAGTATAGAGTAATAGGCCAGCAGGATCACACTTAGTGTAGACTCAATTTTAAATGGGTACTCAGGGTGGGGCATAGTAGTATCAAATGGGTATTACAAGTAGGGTTCAACAGCATTACGGAGCTCAGGGTGGATACTAGCAGGGCCAAAAGGGGGTTAGGCCACTGACAGTGCGACTTAGTGGCGAGTTTTCACTATACCTAGAATGATGAACGAGCAAAGCCTATAGTTACTAGAGGTACCTTTCTCATCCATGCTACTAAATCCATAGTTCTTGTAGACACGGGAGCATCTCACTCATTTATTGCTGCACCATTTATGTCTGCATTGAATTTCTTTGTGGCTAAGTTGATTCTACCATTACAGGTTGAAACACCAATAGGAGGTCATTCTAAGTGGAACCGAGTATGTAAGGGTTGTGACACCATTATCAGGGATGAGGCTTCGGGACATGAGCACTTGTTAGTTTTTGATCTGATTGTGCTAGACGTGGGGAGCTTTGATGTGACTCTCGGTATAAACTGGTTGTTAGTGATTAACACATAATAATTACATTTTTATGCACTTTTTGATGTGTTAATTGCATAAATACATTCACTTAAGACTTAGTTTTAATGTATATTTCTCATATACTTATGTTTTATGTTGATTGTAATTTTCAGGAATTAAATCTAGGTAATTGGAAGCCAAATCAACATAAAAAATGGAAGTGGAAAAGTGCCATACAAATGAGAAGCAAAAAAAGCTCAGAAATGAGAAAGAAATGAAGTTTGGAGAAAACGGTGCTAACAAGGGTTCAAATAAGATTTCAACTCCAAATTTTTCTAAGTCATGAGGATACGATGCGAACAAGGATGGCACTATGTCTTGTTCACACCTTTGTTTGAACAATAGTGGTGAATCAAGCCTTGATTTGCAGAATTTTTTCTAAGTAACAAAAAAATGGTGTGAACAAGGGTTGGCACCATGTCTTGCTCACAACCTTGTTAACACAACAGTGGAGGAGCAATTTCAAAACTTCATAATTTGGCTAAGGCATGAAGAAATGGTACAAACAAGGGTTGGCACCACACCTCGTTTGCACCCTTGTTCACATAATAGTAGAGCAGCAACTTAAAGACTTCAAATTTTGGCTAAGGCATGAATAATTGGTGTGAACAAGGGTTGGCACCACACCTTGTTTGCACCCTTGTTCACACCATGTGGGTTTTCTATATATTTTTGTGATCCTCCAATCTTTTTAAGGGTTCATTTGTCATTTCAAACAATTATTTGTACTATATAAGGAGAGGAACTGTAGAGAGTCAGGGAGGAGGAGACTACATTACATTACATTAGATAGTTAGATATAGAGTAGATTTATATAATTGTAGAGAGAGAGAAAATAGATTTTGTTTGGTTAGTGCCAAATTTCATTTGCCTTTTCAATTCCTCTTGTAAACATATTTCAATTCAATTAAAGTTTTCATTTATCTTTATCTATGATTGATTAGTTCTCTTGTTTGGATTCAAATCAAGTAAAGTAGATGATGTATATGAATTTTCGAGGTAATTTTCTTTTCAATGTTTAATTTTTTTTTGAGAATTCTCTGCGAGTGGTAGTTAATTTTGTTTGGATCTATTGAAATCATCACTTAAAAAGTCTAGATCAACTTTATTTGTATAGTTTATGTTGTTTATATGTGAGTTGCTAATTAGAATTCTCATGTACTTTCTTGAAGGATTTGTATGTGGATTGCTAATATAGAATTTGCTATGGATTATGCACTCTAAATGTTTGATTTAGATTTCCAATTAGATGAATCTAAATTTGTCACCAAACTTATCAACTATTATTCTTAATTATGCTGCAATGTTTAATTTTCTTTGGATTTGTAATGAATGATGATTAGTTTGTTTAGATCCTTTGAAATCACTAGCTGATATTTCTTGATTAACTCTTGTGATTGTATATTCCATGTACATTATATGTAAGTTAGTTAGAATTTTCATGCCCTATCTTAAGGATTTTGTATGTGGATTGTTACCCAGAACTCTCATGTATTTTATATGGATTATTGCACTACAAGTGTTTGATCTACAAATTCAACTAAGTGAACTTGATTTCACAACTAAATTGACTAGTCATTATTCTCCTTGAAAATAAATAGAAATCACTACTTGAATTGATTTGATCCAAGTTCCTTTTATTTAAGTTTCATTAAACTTTCCATCATAAATTTCATTTTCAAAAATTCAAAATTTTTTTTTTAAAATTCTATTATGTGACACCTACTAAATCGGAGAAGAAAAATTGTGAGTTTACTATACCTCTCCCTCTGAGTACGACCGGTACTTCACCATTTATAAATTTAAATTGCTACAATTGATTACTTTGCACCTGGGGTGTATCCACTTCTCTTTATTATCAAGAGAAAGACACTAGTAGTCAATCTAACAAGCAATGATAGATTGTTTTAAGGGCCACGTGAGTCTATTTACTCTTGAGGGAGATCAAATACGATTTTTTGGTGATCGCTATAGTCCTCAGATCTTACATTCTCTTAATGGGTAAGAACAAGTTAACTTATGTAGCTTGTTTGCTTGTATAACCTTAGAAGATGAGGATAGTGACAAAGTTGAGTTACCACGGGTCATTTGTGAATTTCCAAAAGTATTTTTGGATAATATGTTAAGATTACTACTTGAGCGGGAGGTTAAATTTGGAATTCATTTGGCTCCTGTCACAGAACCTATTTCTATAGCCCTGTACAAATTGGCACTTGCAGAGTTGGTGGAGTTAAAATCCCAAATAGAGGAACTGAACTCTAAGGGATTTATTCGTCCTAGCACTTCGCCTTGGGTGAACCGACACTATTCACAGCCAAAAAGGATAGAACTCTAAGAATGTGCATAGATTATCGGAGGCTAAACCATGTCATGATCAAGAATCAGTATCCCTTACCAAGAATTGATAATATGTTTGATTAACTAAAGGGTTCAGTCATTTTTTCAATGATTGATTTGTGATCTGGTTACCACCAGTTAAGGGTGTAGCAGGAGGATATTTCCAAGACAACATTTAGAACTCGATATTGCATTACGAGTTCTTGGTGATGCCGTTTAAACTGACCAATGCTCTTACGATGTTCACGGATTTGATAAACTGGGTCTTTCATAGATATTTGGACAAGTTTGTAGTCGTGTTTATTGATGAAATTTTGGTTTCTTCCCAGTCAAAGGAGGAACATAAGGAGCATCTAAGAGTTATATTTTAAAGTTTGAAAGACTACTAGTTCTATGCTAAATTAAATAAGTGTGAGTTTTGGCTTAAGGAGGTAAAATTCTTCGGGCATGTTATCTTTAAGGAAGGACTTACAGTTGATCTATCTAAGGTTGAGGCTGTCATGGGTTAGTTGAGACTGAGAATAATTTTTTAGATTCAAAGTTTTCTGGGTTTGGTAGGGTATTACTGATGATTTGTCCAGATTTCTTGAGGTTAGTCGGGCCAGTGACCTAACCCAAAAAAAGGTTTAAGTTTATTTGGGATGAAAAATGTGAGCAATCTTTTCAAAAGCTAAAGAAGAGGTTAATTACTGCACCAGTACTTGTGATCCCAGAGAAGGGATTGGGTAACTCAGTTTATTGTGACGCATCTAAGGAACGTTTAGGTTATATGCTAATGCAAGGTGATAGAGTGACAGCTTATGGGTCTAGACAGTTGAAGACTCGTGAATATAAATACCTAGTGCATGATTTAGAGTTGGCAGTAGTCATTTATGCCTTGAAAAACTGAAGGCACTACTTGTATGGTGAGAAATTTAAGGTTTTCTCTGATACAAGAGCCTGAAATATCTTTTCACTCAGAAAGACCTAAATCTGAGGCAAAGAAGATGGATAGATTACATGAAGGATTATGATTTTGAGCTCCAGTATCACCCTAGTAAGGCAAATGTGGTTGCTGATGCACTTATTCGTCGTGCTACTTTAGTGGGTCTTATCATGCGAGAGTGGGAGATGATGAGAAGCCTTGGTGAGTTTGATTTGGAGTTTCAGGAAGATGAGAGTCATGTTGTTTTGTATGCCTTAACTAAGCCAATTCTATTGAGTTGTGTGATTGAGGCTCAAGGGACTGATGTTGAATCTGAGACTATTCGAGCTAAATTGTTGAATTCTGATGAGGGGCTATGATGGGTGATTAGTGATGATAACAGTTTGAGGTATTTGGAGTTGTGCCCATTTTAGTTAGAGACATGGTTTTAAAGGAGCTCTATCACTCCAAATTTGCTGTACATCCTAGAGGTACTAAGATGTACCATGACCTATGTTGTCAATTCTTTTAGGTAGGCATGAAGAAGGGTGTGGCAGTGTTTGTGAGTAGGTGTCTTACTTTCAGCAAGTTAGGCTGAGCATTAGAAACCATCGAGTCTTTTACAACCTTTGCTAGTGTTGGAATGGAAGTAAGATAAAATTACGATGGATTTTGTTTCTAGCTTGTCGAGATCTCCGAAGGGCCATGATACTATTTGGGTGATAGTGGATAGGTTGATGAAGTCAGTTTTTTTCTTTTCGATTTGATTGACCGACTCTATGAATGTCTTAGGTAAAATATATGTTAAGGAAATTGTAAGGCTTCACGGAGCTCCTGCATCTATTGTCTCAAATATGGATCCAAGTTTTGCTTTTCGATTTTGGTAGAGTCTCCAAGTGGCCATGGAGACATAATTGTTGTTTAGTATTGCTTTTCATCCTCAGACCTATGAACAGTCAAAGTGCCTTTGAAGGATATGCTTAGGGCGTATGTGTTTGATTTCTGTGGTAGTTGGGAGAATCACCTTCCTATAATTGAATTTACATATAACAATAGCTACTAGTCGAGTATCGAGATGGCTCCTTTTAAAGCGTTGTATGGTAGGCCGTGTAGATCTCCAATCTGTGGGGTTGAGGTTGAAGAAATTACAATTACTGGGCGTGATTTTATACAGGAGACAACTAAGAAGGTCAAAGTGATTTGATAGAGACTCGAGACAGCAAGAGCCACCAAAAGAGTTATGTTAACAAGAGGCAGAGGCCATTGGAGTTTGAGGTAGGAGACCATATATTCTTGAAAGTTTCAACATGGAAGGGTCATTTTCCTTTTGAACATAGGGGGAAGTTGTCCCCAAGGTATATTGGGCCATTTGAGATTTTGGCTAGGGTTGGAGAGGTGGCATGCCGTCTTGCTTTGCCACCATAGCTTTCAGGGATTGCATGAGGTCTTTTATGTGTTCATGTTCTGGAAATATAACTCAGACCCTTTGTATGTGTTGGACTAAACTGAGCTTAAGATTGACTTAGATTTGACTTCTGAGGTGAAACCAATGAAAATTTTAGATTTTAGGGAACAAATGCTATGAGAGATGACTATTGGTGTTGTGGAAGTACTATGGTGTTGAATAATCGACTTGGGAGCGAAATGCAGATATACGGAGTAGGTAACCTGAGTTGTTCCCTTATTTTTTTTTCTTTTAATTACCTTCTAAATTTCGAGAGCAAAATTTTTTGTAAGGGGGATATGATGTAATGACCTGGATTTATTTTAATCCATATATTTTTTTACCAATTATTTTATTTGATAACACTACATATCGGTTTGAATTTAATAAATTTAAACCTTATGTTTCTTTGGTAATTTTTGTTTACCATTTTAAAGGATTGAGATAAATATATATATATATATGTTTGGGTAAGTTTGATAAATAAAATAATCACTGGGGGTGAATTAACATTATCTTATTCTATTTAGAAACCTAACTGTTCTTATTATTAATACCCAACCTCTACATGGTTGCATATAACCACCAATATATATACATATATTATGAGTGGATTCTATACCCCAGATAGAGAGAGAGAGAGAGAAAAAAACCCGCCAAATCAAAAGTAAGGGGCGAACCTCTTAATTTTGTTTGTCGTAAACTATCAATTTACATATATATGTATCTATAAATGAATTATTGATCCAAAGGTTTACTAAACGTCTGCTGGGCATTTAATTTCTTTTGGTAACTTATTTATTTATTAAATCCTGAGCCTGTTTGATTTGAAACGAGAAAGATTGAGTGAATTATATATATATATACTAGGGGTACCTCGTGCCTAAAGGCACAGCTAACGTGGGACCCACAGCCTAGCCCCCCTCTCCTATATCTCTGTCATATGAGACCCACAGCCCCCTCCCCCTCTCTCCTCTCTCTACCAGCGGGGACAAATGTCCCATCATTTGACCTATTTTGTAATATAGATGTTCTTATATTATTTAATGATTTATATGTGTGATGAAAACTAATGTTTGATGACCTTTTATTATTTCCTATTAAATCCTTCACATGATTGAATTGGATTTATTATTTTTGAAGTGCTAAAAGTTAAAGCATTAATTGCATATATATATGTATTATGGATGTTAACCATATGGTAGTTTGTTTAATGGGATTAAAGTTTGTGTTAGTAACATATCGGTGAATTAATGGTTAATAAAGTTATCAAATTAAATTAAAGAAAAATTTATATAGTGTGGATTTAGAGTGAAATTTGATTTTAGGTTTTATTGGATTGAGGGGTATTGAAAACATAGGGTATACGTACCCAAGGGTTGAAATCCTAAAATCTGTGCGGGAGTGGTTATCGAGTCCGGTAGGTTAGTAACTTATGAACGAGCAAATGCTCAAGGGTGACATATTATATTCCTAAGGTTTTGGCCTAAGAAGCAAACGCCGAAGGATGGTGTATAATGGTTGGGTCCTGTTTCTACGAGACAACCAAGCGGCAGTACCTTAAAATCAAATTGTTTTCTTTTGGTGTCTTATGTGGTGTTAATACACGATTAAATTGTAAGGAAAAGGAATTAATAAATAAATTTAATTACTTATTTGAGATTGTTATTTGTGCAAAGATGCTTCACTCAGTAGCATGATAGAGTATTAGTACATTTCTATTATTATTTTGAGCACATATGGTATTAGTGCTCATCCCCTTACAATTTTTGACGTAGGTAATGAATTTGAGTCATGTGTTGGACCTATTCAACATGGAAATTAGAAATTTATATATTTATTTATATTTAATTACATTAGAATTTTCATTAGAGAATTGCTTTAGTGAATTGTAATAAACCTTCATTTGTGAGGTGATTATTAATAATTTTATTTAGTTTTGGGACTTTATTTAGGCTTAGTTTTGGAGGCTTTTATTTTTATTTTATAGGTTTGTTGCCTAGTTAGTTTTGATTAAGGCATTTACACAAATTTAAAGTATGAATTTATTTGGTTTTATATTTATTGCTCCATAGCGTGTGTGTATAGCTCTGATGTATGGCAAGGAAAATTGTTGAATGGTGTATTATATAATCTTTTATTCGCATACTCAGATTATGGAATCTGGGGCATGACAGCTTCGGTTTATCTTTAGGAATTTCTACTTTTGTCAAGTTTTGAGAGCAGAGTAACTTCTTTTACCCTAAACTCAATGTTTTCTGAACAAGTTCCTTAATCTCCATTTTCAGTTTGTTTTCCTATTTCTCGTATATGTATATAACAATAAAATCACTTTGAAACACATTTATTGTATTAATAAATTATTAAGAAAGTAAAATAATTAAACTAAATCAAAAGTTAATGATAACAATTTGTATAATCTGTTACAAAATCACAATAACTAACAATCCTTATAAATTAAAATAATTTAAAAAAATATGTTGATGTTGAAATATAATTACTGAGTTTCTTTTATTTAACAGTAACACCTTAAAATATTAATCAATATCAAAAAATAGTTTATTGAATAAAATGATAAAGATAATTGTTTAGTTTGATTTTTTTTTTAAATTTTATACATACCTATATTTATGTGTTAATTATGAGAATTCGTAATAAATTGTAATTAATTTCTAATTTTATTATGTTTATATTTTTTTAATAATAATCTGATAAGGTATAATTAATTTATAGTTTTCTTATATTTATATTTGTTATTAATAATGATATGGTATGTTATGTTATTTGTATTTTTTTTAAGGAACCTCGACTAATTTTAGAGCTCTCTCAGAGTTGGCACACCATCTTAACAATATATTTTTTCTTTTACACATGCATAACTTAATAGCTTATTTTATTTTTGCTTTTTTTTTTTTTTGGTTTTACATTTTAATGTAGATAAATACTATACTATTGTACATTATATTACATTTTTCATTAATTTCTTTTATTCTTTTTCCTAAAAGAATTTGAAAAGTTAATTTAATATTCTAAATTTTATATGTCCATCTTTTCAAGTTTAATGTGCAACTCATATCTCTTATATTAAACATTATTTTCATTATAATTATTATCGTAGCCCTAATGTCTGTGAAGAAAATTAAAAGTAAATTAGTGTATTAAAATAAATATTATCATTTTATATTATAAATAATGTGGTGAAAATATCTATATTACTTCAAAAATAGTATTTATAGTATGATATTCTTACGATATACATTGTGTAATATGATATTTATGAAAAATATTATTATAAGATATTAAACCATGATAAAGTGCATTATATTATGCATGGTAAAATATAATAATATTACAGTTTAAAAGAAAGTAATTTAATATTTAATAAAAAATTTAATTTTTTATTTTTTAATCAATTTAACACAT
>QLOD02000013.1:22631700-22643978 GCA_003260245.2 Sideroxylon spinosum | reverse complement strand
AAATATAAACTAAAACATTTTAAACTAGAATCAAAACTTAGGTTTCTTGACATACCCCTTTTGAAAGTGTTAACTGGCGACTCTAGTCTTTGTAATCAAGGCCCTATTTCAAAACGCACCACGTCTCAATAAAGACTTAGGATTCGTGTTCATAGATCCCAGCGTGCAGATCTGGTTGCAACAATCTATTAGGTAATTTTTAGAATCACTAGCTGATGCTACTAGATTGACTCTTGATTGTATAGTTCACGTTAGACTATATGTCAGTTGCTTAGTTTCGAGTTTTTATGAACAATCCTAAGGATTTTGTATGAGAATTGTTAGACATAAAGCTTTCATATACTTCATATGGATTATACACATGTTGTGTTTGATCTACTAACTCAATCAAGTTTAATTGAATGATTAACCAAATTTAATTTTCCATTATTCCAATTTGAGTTTTAGTGATACATTTTCTAATCTATTCTTTTGTAAAAAGTGGATTGAGTTACAATTGAACCTTAATGATCCATTAAATTACTACTTGAATCAACTTAAACCAAGACATTTTATAATTATTTTTTAGTTGAATCCAAATTCCATCACAATTTTTAACCAAATAACTAAACAACACCCATTTATTTTGAGCTTTTACTTTTCCCTTAAGATTGTTAAAACATTTCTTGTTATTAGTCGATTTTCTAATATAAACTCTCTATGGTCATGATCCGGTTCTCACCAATCTTATTGTGCTATCATAACGAATGCCTTGCACTTATGATGTACTCATTTTGAGGACAAGCTGCTACGAGACAAAGAAAAGAAAATAGAAAGATTTTATAGAAAACTACTCTCTCTATCTCTGTGTTCTCTCTGTGTGATGTGTGTTTTATGAGATGTGTGACGAATCGATGTCTTCCTCTCTTTATATGGGCTTCAATCATTCAAATCATTTCTATATAGGCTCAACAAGTCTCTTCTTAGTTACAAATTTGCACATGATTTCAATAGTTTGATCATATGGAAGAGATTGGTTCACACAGAAGACTTGTAAGTATTTGAATACCGAAGCCATTGATCTAAATATAGCTTGTTTTCTTATCTTTTAATTTCTTACTCAGGTGTTTAAGTATGGTCATTGTATATTCTGATACATCTTTTGCCTTTAGACATTTGTAATGTTGTGATGTGTATCCGAATGTAACTTTGGTGTATATGAGTACGAACTTTGTAGCCTTCAATGTCATTGTTTCAGAATAGTGTTTGAATACCATTATATTGCATCCAAATGTATTTAATCTTTTAGAACTTTGTTTCACTCAGTCTTAGTATCCAAATCTATATGCCTTTGGCCTTCAGTGTTCTGGATCAACAAATGTTATTCAAATACGTTTAAACTGCATTTGGATAAGATCTTTTGATCTTTAGGACTTATTTCGGGAAAGAAGGGTATCCAGATACATATAAGGGGTATTTGCATTCATCCTTGTATCTAGATATTCTTTCTCTGTGTTCAAACATAACTTTTGTCTAATTTATATGTATCAAGCCCTAGTGTATACAGACAAAAAGCATGTATTCAAATATGCTTCATCTTTGAATTTTCTTTTTCTTTCTTCTTCAATAACTTCTTTTTATTTTCCTTAAGCTCTTTCCATTGCATTTTTTTATAACTTAAATTACTTTCTAATGTGATTAAATCATCATAAATCCATGATTGATCAATAAGGATGAAACCTACATAAATCACGGATTCTATATCATTAATATGCTTTAGAGAGGTGTAATTAAACAGATAAATGTGCAATATTTATAATCCAATTAGCTAGAGATCTCCTTGCATGATTTGACCTCTTTACATTTAGATCAGTTATGTTAATGACTAATGGTTGGTTCTGAAGCAGCAATTTACAGAACTAAGATTCAAAAGTATGTGTTACTTAATATGATAATGTGATAATAATAAAACAAAATCAAAGGTGGGTAACATTATTGATTTGTAATGACTCGGATATATTTTAACCTATATTTCATTATTTTTTTGTTCGATAACGTTAATTATTAATTAAATTTAATAAATTTAGAACTTTATATTTTATTGGTAAATTTTGACATTTTAAATGATTGAGTTAAATATTTATGTTTGGGTGCATTTGATAAATAGAAGAACATTTGGAGAATTTTTTGATATTTTCTTAATCTATTTAAAAATCCAACTAGTTCTCATTATTTTTAACACCTAACCCTTACATGGCTACATACAATATATATATATATTGTGGGAGGGTTCATGTAAAACCCGATAGAGAGAGAGAAAGAAGAAACAGCGGTAGTGAATAGCCAAGATAGAGGTAAGGGGTGAACCTTATAATATTTTTATATGTATATTGTTAAATATGTTGTTTGATTAAGTTCATACCTTACGTGATGTGAATTTACATATATATATATATATACAAGAATTTAGATTAAACTTCTCTTGAAAGTGCATTTGATTGCCTAATAATGTTTATTTATTTATTTATTATTACTATTTATTAAACTTTTAACATGATGGATTACAACTTGATTGTTTGAATTGTGAGGACTTCAAGTTTTATTTGATTATATATATGTGTGTGTGTGTGTGAGTATTATCTATATAAGCATATGCAATGGATAAGATTCCAATACCTTACACATACTTAATTATTGAATGACCTTATGTCATTAGTATGTGCATTGTTGGTGATTGATGGGAAATAAGATTTAACATTTAAATTTGGAAAAAAAATATATTATAATATGGTAAGTTATACGAAATTAATGTTATGCTATGTTTGGATTGAGGGTACTAAAAATATCGTGTATACGTACTGAAGGGTTAAAAGTCCCAAAACCTACGGGGGATGGTAATCGAGTCTAGTGGGCTAGTAACCTACAAAGTGAACTCATACCAAGGGGTAGCATATTATATTCCTAAGCCTTCGACCTAAGAATAGGCACCGAAAGATGGTGTATATTAGTTAGGTCCTATTTCTACATGATAACCAAATAGTAGTACTATAAAACTAAATTATTTTCTTTTGATGTGTTATGTGATGTTAATACATGATTAAGTTGTAAGAAGATGAATAAATAAATAAATTTAACTTCTTATTCGAGATTGTTATTTGTGCTAAGATGTTTCACTTAGTAGCATGCTAGGACATTATTGCATTTATATTATTATTAGGGTTCCAGTGCTCATCCCTTTATAGCTTATGATAGAGGCAATGAATTTAAATTGCGTGGGGGACCTTCTGAGCATAGGAATGAAAATTTTGTTTATTTTTATTTACTTAAACTAAATTTTTTTATAAAATGGTTTTAGTAGATTGTAATAAGTCTCTGTTTGTGAGGTGAATATTAATTGTTTATATTTAGTTTTGGGAGATTATTTGGGCCTAGTTTTAGAGGCTTGTAGTTTTGTTTTCGTGTTCTGTTTCCTAGTTGGTTTGACTAAAGTATTTATTTAAATTTAAAATATGAATTTATTTATTTTTATATTCATTATTCCATAGCACGTGGGTATGGTTCTGATATAGAACAGATAGACTTATTAAATGGTGTATTATGTGTTCTTTTATTCGCGTACTTGGGTCAAAGTATCTGAGGTGTGACAACTTGGTATCAGAGCCTAAGCTTAGAATACCTATGGATAATGGGTCTTATGGTTTTTAGGTGCTATTTGATTATATGAAAATATGTTATATTTGTAATATGTGATGTTGATTTTCTGTTGGACTTGGATTGTTAAGGCACTAACTTTGGCATATTCTCTTATGATTTATTATCTTTTAGAGTATGCCGCCACATTTCACTCCAAGTGCTAGAGGTAGAGGCATGGGTTGTGGCTGTGGTAGGGGCCGAGTTGGCTGAGGCTATGGGATTTAGCTGGGCAGAGCCGTGAAATTCTAGTTGATGACATTTTTACTGCTATAGGAGTGTTATGGGAACAAGGGTCTCATGCTAGGATCAAAACAGAGATTTTAGTAGGGGCACCTCATGTGACAGAGGTGCAATCTCAAGCACTAAGTGTGCTATAGACAGGGATGGTAGACCCACAGATGTGGGTGTAACAAATGGTTATAATGTTTGCTGGGGGAATATAGACAAGCTAGCCTCTAGTTCCATATAAGAAATTCAGGAAACTGAAACCTCCAACTAACTCTAGTGCAGCAGACACTGAAGAGGTTAAGAAATTCTTGCACGAGAATGTGAAGATATTTGAGGTAATGCAACTAAATGAAAATAAGACTAGAGTCCTATTTGCTACGTTTCAGTTGGAAGGAACCACAATGGATCGGTCGAGTACAGTGAAAGAGTGTCGTGGGGCATCCACGCTTACTTGGGATACTTTTAAGGAGCGAGAGACTACTTCCCATAGTCTTTGAGAGATGCTAAGCTTGACGAGTTTTTAAATTTGACTTAAGGGCCAATATCTGTAGTGGATTATAGATGTAAGTTTATAACACTAGCCAAATATGTTAAAGCGCTAGTGTCTACTAACACACCAAATGTAGAGACCTTGAGAAGGGGTTGAGATCTGTAGTCAGGTACCAGATAATTCCATTGGGGCTTAATGAATATGAGGTTCTGATTGATCGGGTAATGACAGTGGAGAAGAATTTGGCAAGTATCAGGGCACAAAATAAAGCTAGACAGGTTAAGGCTCCACAATAAGGTAGCAAACGTATGAAAAGACAGAGAGAAAATTTATTAGAGGCACAGGCTTGGTAATTTCATCAGCGGAGTATAGTCCCAAATCAGTCAGTAGCAACAGAAGTCCCTGCACAGAGTTTTATTATCTGTCATAACTATAACCAATCTGACTATTACCAATCTAATTATCCTTTCAAAGGTGGATCAATTGGAACTGAAAGTAGAGCTGAGGTAAAGATTTGTTATACTTGTAGCTAAGCAGGCTATGTGCAAAGGCGTTGCCCACAAAGGCAAGAAATGTAGTGTTATGAGACCTTCATAACCGGCTCAGTCAGTCTAGAGTAAAAAACCAGTTGGATCGTAATTGGTACAAACTTAGTTTCAGAGAGATGCTAAAAATAGGGCATAATAGTACCAAAAGAGTGTTCTAGGTGGCATTCAACAACATCAAAATGTTCATGGTGGATCCCAGCAGGGTCAATAAGAGGTGGGCCACCAATAGTGTTAACTCAAGAGCGAGTTTTTATTGTGGCATGGAATGATAGATGACTAGAGCCTATAGTGACTAGCGATACTTTTTTCATCTATGCTACTAGAACCAAGGTTCTTGTTGACATTGGAGCATCTCACTCATTTATTGCCACACCATTTATATCTATATTTAATTTATCTATAGATGAGTTGATTCCATAATTACAAGTAAAAACACTGAATGGGGGTCATTCTGTGTTAAATAGAGTTTTTAAGGGTTGCGAGATCACTATTAGGGATAAGGCTTCGGGTCGTGAGCACTTGTCAGTTTTTGATCTGATTGTGCTAGACATGGAAAACTTTGATGTGATTCTCGAGATGAATTGGTTGTCAGTCTATTAGGTGATAGTAGATTGTTCTAAGGATCAGGGGACTCTCTTTACTCTTAAGGAAAATCGGTAACAGTTTTCTGGTGATCACTGTAGTCCTCAACTTTTTCCTTCTCTTGATGGGAAATGACGAGTGGACTTATATAGTTTATAATCTTGCATGGCTTTGGAGGATAAGGATAGTATCAAAGTTGAGTTACCACGGATTGTTAGTGATTTTTCAAAGGTATTTTCAAATGATATGTCTGGATTACCACCTGAGTGGGAGGTTGAATTTGGGATTGATTTGGTTTCTGGCATAGAACCTATTTTTATAGTCGTGTATAGATGGATACCTACAAAGTTAGTGGAATTAAAATCCTAGATAAAAGAGTTAAGATCTAAGGGGTTTATTCATCCTAATACTTCATCTTGGGATGTGCTTACACTATTTGCTGCTAAAAATGATGGAACTCTCAGAATGTGTATAGGCTATCAGAGGCTGAATCGGGTTATGATCAACAATCAGTAACCCTTATTGAGAATTAATGATTCGTTCGATCAACTAATATGGCCATTTGAGGGTAAAGCAAAATGATATTCCCAAGATAGCATTTAAAACTCGATATGGCCATTATGAGTTCTTGGTGGTACTGTTTGGAATGACCAATGCTCTTGTCATGTTCATGAATTTGATGAATCGGGTATTCAGTAGATTTTTGGACAAGTTTACAGTTATATTTATTGATGTCATTCTAAGCTATTCCCAATTTGATGAGGAATATGAAAAGCCTTTGAGAGTTGTTCTTCGGAGTTGAGGGACCACCAGTTCTATGCTAAATTGAGCAAATGTAATTTCTGGCTCAAGAAGGTGAAATTCCTCGAGCAAGTTGGTTCTGCGTAAGGAGTTGCAGTTGATCTATCTAAATTGAGGTAGTCATAGATTTGCTGAGATCGAGGGTAATTTTTGAGATTCAAAGCTTCCTAGGATCGGTAATATACTATCGAAGATTTGTTTATGACTTCTCAAAGTTATTTGTGCTGATAATTAAGCTGACTCAGAATGAGGCCAGGTTTGTTTGGGATGAGAAGTGTGAGCAGTTTTTAAAGAGCTGAAAAAGAGATTAACTTTTACACCAGTACTTGTGATTCTAGAAGGAATGGGTTACTCAATTTATTATGACACATCTAAGGAAGGTTTTGGCTATGTGCTAATGTAAGCTGATAGAGTTATTGCTTATGGATCTAAGAAGTTGAAGACTTACGAGCATAACTACCCAGTGTATGATTTAGAGTAGGTAGCAGTCATTTATGCCTTAAGGTGTTCTCTAATCACAAGAGCCTGAAATATCTCTTCACTCAAAAAGATCTAAATCTGAGGTAGAGATGAATGGAGTACATGGAGTATTACGAATTTGAGCTCCAATATCACTCTGGTAAGGCAAACGTGATTGTTGACACACTTATCTGGAAGACTCGTGGTATTTTAGTGGGTCTTATCGTATGAGAACGGGAAATGATGAAAAGTCTTGATGAATTTAAACTAGAGTTACAAGAAGATAAGGGTCATATTGTTCTGTGTGCCTTAGCTACTCAACCAATTCTATTGAGGTATGTGATTAAGGCTCAGGGGAGTAGTGTGGAATCTAAGGTTATTCAAACTAAGTTGCTAAATTCTGATGAGATGCCAGGACAGGTGATTGGTGATGATAATAGTTTGAGGTATTTGGGGAGACTTTTTGTGCCCATTTCTATTCGAGATATGGTTCTAATGGATTTCCATCACTCTAAACTTATAGTACATCCTGGAAGTACAAAGATGTACTATGGCCTACGCCGTCAGTTTGTCCGGGCGGGCATGAGGAATGATGTGCAAGTATTTGTGAGTTGGTGCCTTACTTGTTAGTAAATTAAAGCTGAGCATCAGAGATGGGCTGGTCTTTTGTAGCCTTTACCAGAGTCGAAATAGAAATGGAGAACATCATGATAGATTTTATTTCTGTCTTACCGAGATCTTTAAAAGGCCATGATACTATTTAGGTGAAAGTGGACAGATTGATGAAGTCGGCTTACTCTTCGCTGATTCAGTTGATTGACTTTATGGATGTCTTGGCTAAACTATATGGTAAGGAAATTGTGAGGCTTCATGAAGCTTCTGTATCCATTATCTCAAACAGGGACGTTTGTTATGCTTTACAATTTTTGTAGGGTCTCCAGGTGGCCATGGAGACAGAGTTGTTATTTAGTACCGCTTTTCATCCTCAGATCGATGAGCAATCAGAATGAACAATTTAGACTTTGGAGGATATGCTCAGGTGTGTACTTGATTTCTATGATAGTTGGAAGAAGCACTATCATCTTATTGAATTTGTGTATAGCAATAACTACAAATTGAGCATTGAGATGGCTTATTTTGAAGCTTTATATGGTAGGCTATGCAGGTTTCTTATTTGTTGGACTAAGGTTGGCAAAACTACAATTATTGGGCCTAAGTTTGTGTAAGAGAAAACTAAGAAAGTCAAATTGAGTCGGTAGAGACTTAAGAAGGCACGAAATCTTTAGAAGAGTTACGCTAATAAGAGGTGAAAGCCTTTGGAATTTGAGATGGGATACCATGTGTTCTTAAACGTCTTGCCGCGTAAAGGTTGTTTCATTTTGGGCGTAAGGAAAGTTGTTCCCGAGCTATATTGGGTTATTTGAGATTTTGGCCAAGGTCAGTGAGGTGGATACTATCTTCCTTTATCATCGCAACTTTCAGAAGTGCATGCGGGCTTTTATGTTTTCATGCTCTGAAAGTATAACCTAAACCCTTTGCATGTGCTGGACTAGAGTAAGCTTAAGGTTGACTTAGACGTGACTTATGAAGTGAAACCAGTGGAAATCTTAGATTCTCGGGAGTAAGTGCTTCGAGAGAAGACTATTCCTTTGGTTTTGTGAAAACACCATGGTGTTTAGGAATCGACTTAGAAACGAGAGGTAGATATGCAGAGTAATTACTCGGAGTTGTTCTCTTGATTTGTTTTTATTTTATTTACCTTCTAAATTTCAAGAGCAAGTATTTGTAAAGGGAGTAGAATGTAATGACCAGAATTTATTTTAACCTATATTTTATTATTTTTTTATTCGATAATGTTAGTTATTAATTAAATTTAATAAATTCAAAACTTTATATTTTATTGGTAATTTTGACATTTTTAATGGTTGCGTTAAATATTTATGTTGGGTGCATTTGATAAATAAAAAATAGTTGGAGAATGTTTTGTATGGTCTTGTGTAGTACCAACTCCATGTGTATGTAAGTTTGATTATGTTAATACATATGGAAAATGGAATAATGATAAATAAATTGATGGACATGTACATTGTGATTGAAAATCATGTGATGGATATTAGCGATATGTTAGCACATCATATTATTCTTTACTATTGTATAGTGGGCACAATTAAACTTATACTTACTTCCCTGTATATCTTATTATAGGTGCTAAATTTGTCATGTACATGGGACCCCTCAGGTAGAGATTAGTGGCATGTTTTGTATAATATTTTGAATACACTTTAATTTGGTATTTGATTTGGTTATAATGTTTGGTTGAGCCTATGTTTATTACTGTTGGGAACGCATTTGCTCGTTAATAAACTGATGTTTTATTTTATTGTATTGTATTATGATTTATACCCTAAGGTGATCAGGGGGGAGATAGCTTTAGTAGAGTATGAGCAATTGCCTCATTATTACAAAAATGCATAAACATCACAGTTTTCAAACGTGATGTTTCACTTTCCATCTCAATCACAAAAGTTTGATTGATCAGATGAGATTGTAAGTAATCTCTTTTCGATCACAATTTAAAACCATGATCGAAAATTTACAACAATCACACACTAAAAGCATAATCATTCATGGTAAAAATTAAGATAAAAAGAAATCTTGCGTAATCTTTTATGAATTTTGATATCACGTTCTTTGAGAAATCTTAGTCAAATATGGACAAATGATCACATTGAAAAAATAGGTTAATTTTAAAAATAATAAAAATTCACGTCACAACTTAGTATCATGGCATCATGGCACGTGTGGTGCCTTATCATCATGGTAACCTTATATATTTGATATTATTTTGTTGCTGTTGCGAATCAAATTTGTGCCATTCATTTGGAAGTTGTATGTTTAACTGCTAGTCTAAACTATCATTTACATATGTATTTTACATATTAATATATATAAACAAATTTTTATCAGTGTTGGGGTTGCTAAAAGTAAAAAAATTATACTATTTTAATTTAATTATTTTAGTATTTTTGTAATAATTTATTATCACTTTTACCAACCAATTAGTAGCTAAAAGTTACATTTTCCTGATCAATTGATTGGGAAAAATGATAAAAAATTTACTTTTATTTAATTATCTTGATTTTTTGCAATAATTTGAAATCATAACTAATATGTAAAACCATATCGAACATTTAATAAGAAATTTACGAGTATCTATCATACTTAAGTAAAAATGATCTTAAATATTTTTCTTATTTTTATTTAATTGTTTTTTATTAGTACATATTTAATTATGACTCATTATTTAAAATCTATTTTTCTTTGTTTTGAATTATATTCTTAAAAGTATTTAGATCGCTTTTAGTTTTAGTTTTAACAAATTATTATTGAAAACAAAACTTTTGAAAACGATTTTAAGAATTGATTTGTAATACAAAAAATATTTTTAATGATTATATTCAAAAATTAGTTCTAAAAAGACAAAAAATAAAAATTTTTATTATTATTATTTCCAGATTTTTATCATTTCCAACAAAATGTAAAATAATGACACTTTTAATATAATTAATATTAAAGATATACTAAACATTTATTACAGAATAAATATTTAATATTCAACTAATTATAAGTCATACATAATATAAAGGTTACTCCCATATATTTACTATAAAAAATGATTGTATGTTTAACGTTATTTAAATTTGATTTGATAACTTTAGTTTTAGCATTAATCTAAAAACAGTTTTGTTTATTGATTTATGATTGTAGTTTTTATAGCATTTTAAATTAATTAAAAAAATAAAATAAAAAAAACCAAACATTTTCTCATTAGGTGGGGTCGGCTATATGGATTAACGATACCAATCAAATCTATTTTAGGGTCGTGTTCTCCGTTAGATTTATGTAGGTAAGGATATAGGGCGTCGCTAAATATAGGATGCCCTCATAAAATTTCACTAAGTTTCAAATTTATGAAGAAATCCAACTAAGTATTATGTGCTAGCTATAGACTACTTAACGTACAACATTCCTCATTCGTCCGGGCTAAGGATCGGATATGTCAAGGATACCCCAGTATAGGCGGAGTTCCAACATAGGTGGAGTTCGCATATTAAATTAATTAAAATTAATAAATAATATTATAATAAATTTATGAAATCTAATTTAAATCATATAAAAAGATTAACAAAATTATTTGAGAGATATAGAGAAAGAAATAACAATACTGTGACTTATGCTTTTATTTCCCCTTTTTTTTTTTTTCTGGAGGTGGTTTCCATTAATCTTTTATCTCGATTTTTTTTAAGATAGTTTCCCTTGATCTTTTATGGTTTTTTTGAGAGGTGGTTTCCGCTGATCTTTTATCTCAATTTTTTGCCAGAGATGCTATATCTTTTAGCTCATTTTAAATACATTTTAACAAAACTAAAACTGAGATGGAAAGTACTTAAAATAAATTTTTATCTTAGTATTTTAATTAGATTGAGATAAAAAAGTTTAGCCCACAAATCTTTATGTCACACTTTTTTTCTTAAATATTAGTAGTAGTGACCCACTCATTTTTTTGAATAAAAAATTTAGTTATATATCTTTATCCTTACTACCCTAATTTATCCTTACTTGCCCCTTGCACCTTCAACAGAGATTTCGATCATGATCTTCTTTATTCATCATCAGCTCACATTTTTTATTATTTATCATTTATCCAACTTCGTTTTTTTTTTATTTTCTTATTTTTTTATCCTCATTTATCTAACTTCAATTCCTTTTGATAGGGCTTATTATTTTTTTGATAATTTTTTTTATAATCTATAATTTATTCAATTTCTGTTTTTTTAAATAGTTCTTATAATTTTCTTAAATAGGTTTTCTAATCATTTATTTTTTAATCAAGCTTCAGTTTTTTATTTTTAATCCTTTATTATTTATCCAACTTTAATTTTTTTTTTACTGCCCTCATCTTTTTTTAGATATTTTTTTTTTATCATTTATCATTATTTAATTCAGATAGCACTTATCAATTTTTTAGGTAAAACTTATCAAATAACCTTGCCCCGACTTATTTTATTTTTTTTAAAAAATTAATTGTACATCTTTATCCTCATTACCCCAATTTATTCTTACTTAACCCTCACCGATAACCAACTGTCTCTCACTTTTTATTGATCTTCTTTATCCGACATCACCTCTTTGTTTCTTTTATTATTATTATTATTATTATTATTATTATTATTTATCATTCACCCACATGGATGCCCTTACTCTCGTGTGCACTTCAGACATCCCCATGCATGATTTGGCACATGGATGCCCTTACTCTCGTGTGCACTTCAGATATCCCCATGCATGATTTGGCCTTTTTTAGATTTGAATAATCTATCTTAACGACTAATGTTTGGTTATGGGGTAGTGATATATTGAACTAAGATTAAGAAGCATGTGTTGCTTAATGTGATGATGTGATAATATAATGGAATCAAATATGGATTAGTTGTAAG
>QLOD02000013.1:22615216-22631600 GCA_003260245.2 Sideroxylon spinosum | reverse complement strand
TTAAACAAGCCCAAAAGCGAATAGAAAATTTTAACCATTATATAAAAATAATTTTTATTTTATTTCTAACTCAATCAATTAAAAAATTAATTTAGTTCATTCATAACCCAATTTGTGTCCACTCTTTGATATCTAAGGCTCAACGCATTAATTTCAACTGATTTTTTGTTTTACATTAGCATTCTCGATGATACAACGGTTTCTTGTAACTCACCTAAACTGAAATGCGAACAAAAACAAAGGGAGATTCTCTTTGCACAAGGCAACAATGTAAGAACACGAAACTAACCAAAAAAAAGGGGGGGGGGGGGAGCGACTTCTAGGCAACTTGGTAGCCACTCAGACAGAGAGTCGCTCATTGGAGATTACAAAGAAATGTCTTTGCCAAAAAGTTCAGTTATTCCCTTTGTTGGATCATGCTTTTTCAAAATCGACTCTCCAACCAATACCTGTCAGGGCACAATGATTAAAATTAGCACAATAATTGGGTAGAAATTTAAACATCCAGGCAACAAATAAATCAAATTATGCTCTCAAAATATTCTCATTTTGAAGCATATATAAAAGTAATGTAGCTATGACAGCAACTACAGACTCGTAATTGTTTGATACAATGGATGAACCAAGTGGGCGATATCAACGGGACTGATGCTTCCTTGGATTCACATTTTAGAAGAATTATGCTCTTTGCATAAAATCTTAATTTAGGGGAAAGAGAGTGTGTGTGTGTGGTTGTTTTTTTTTTTTTTTTTTTTTGGGGGGGGGGGGGTGGAGAGCAGAGCAACAGGCACAATGTTAGTGCCTTAGAAAATGCAGGGGGAAAAACAGAAACAAGGGGGGAAGGGAGGAGAGAAGGTGGTTAGCATTTGCTTTGATGAAAATTGATATGTCACTCACAAGATAAGATGAGTAATAGATATCAAAGAAGCATCTGAAATTCGAACTTAGACATTCATTTGACTACCAAATCAAAGATGTAGCAGAGCTTACTGCTTTAACACCAGATTCTTGCACAAAAGCAATATCAGCAGGAGTAAATAGCCCAGACTCCCCAACGACCTGAAGAGTTTAAAAGGGAGAAAAGAAATGATTGGACTTCAAGGTATCCAAAGGAGTAAGCATCACTTCTATAGTTCTATCACCATGAAAAATACTAATATGATAATATCCACCAAATATATATGATGTATTTCACGAAGGTCAGTGTTAAGAATAGGATCACTTACAACAATGTCCTTCTGACGTATCATTTCCCCACGTTTTCCTTCAAGCAGCTTCTTCGTAGTACTGATGTCAACCTCAAATGTTTCTGCATAAAAGTAAAACTTGTTGGCAACAAAATTATGATGATTGAAACATACTTGGGTATATAGGTGAAGCTTCAAGAATTCAATCTTCCAAGAGAGTCCACCCAACCCACACACACCCCCCCTCCCAAAAAAAAATAATAATAAATATATAAAAATAAAAAGTCAATATGATTAATGTTGCTAAACCTTTGTCTGTATCAGTCTTGTGTGTAAATTGGACTAATAAATTAGAACAGGTTAACATGTGTGTGCTATCACATTCAAGCATAACAAATGAATACAAATAAATATGAGTTATAAATGTCTTCAAAGCAGTAAGGATGGAAAAAGAGTTACAAATAACAATAATATGAGAGAGTGCAAGAGAAGCTCCAACAATTTGGATTACCAAGCTTATCTTCCGATTAAACTACAAAGAAGATACAGATAAGATCTAAGGAAAAAAAAAATGCATGCACATAACTTGGCGGAGTTCCTTATACTCCAAGTCATATAGAAGTTGCAGTACCAAGGTCACGGTTGTTGATGCCAACAAGTTCAACACCATCTATTCCAAGAATGCGATCCATCTCCCTCTCATTGTGCACCTAAAGGATACAAAGAGCAGAAACAAAAATAAAGCACATTATAATTTAAAATAATGAGATTTTAATTTTACACATAAACTAGTAAAAATTTTATATAAACAAGAGTGAACCAGAAAACAAGTTACAGAACAATTGTTACAGAACAATCTCAAGCATCCAAATATGTTAATTCCTTCATAAGTGCAGAATTGGTAATAAGTTACCTCACCGTACAAGGGTATGTAAAATGGCCAATGATGGGTAGAAGTTCATGCTTCTTTTAAATCCAAAATTAGAAGGACATTTGCAAATAATCAGAAAAAACCAACTTTGTCGTCCTCATGAGTTAAAAGGAATTCATTTACATTGTTTATATGGAAAATAGTAGAAAAGATTCCATATCCAAGACCACTTAGATAAATCCAATAAACGTTAACTGCATGCCCTTAAACTCGAAGCACATTTTTCATTTAATTAAAGCAACAGCAATTTCAAGCATTCCCAGGACTGTAAATACTTGAAAGAATAACAAATTAACAATGAAGAATACACCAGACGAACCTCAACCAGTGTTGCCAAGCCAAGCATCTTGCCAATCTTAATCATATATTTGATATCAAGATTGGGCAAAACAGCAGCAATCAGCAAAATTGCATCAGCGCCTCTAATTCTGGCATGGTAGATTTGCCATGCATCTACAATGAAATCTTTGCATAACAGAGGGCACTGCATATTTAGTTTGTGTTAGAAGCACAAGAAAAATGAAATTTTTTTTTTTTTTTTTTGTTAACCCGGAACTTGGAGTGGGCAGGGTCCTTTGGACCCACACCACCTTGTCAAACTGGGAGAAACATGATCGGTCCCTCAACCATGCTTCTAGTTAAGTCACGGGACTCGAAACCTCGTCAACAAGGTGGGGAGCATACCCACTTGCCAGTTCAGCTGGGCCCGGGAGACAAGAAAAATGAAATATAAAAGCATGTAGCACACATTTAAAGTTTGAGCAATAGGGAAAACCATTAAAATACACACCTTCACTCCAGCATTACGTATGGCCTCCAGATTTTCGAAGCTTCCCTTAATTGGGGTAATAGAGAAAGTCAATAGGCAATTAGCAATGAAAACAATCTAAGATGAATACCAACTTCCTGCACAATTTCATAAGACAAAGTGGAAAAAACTGTCATTGGAGGACTAGAAAGCAGAAACACTTACCTGAAAATATTTTTTGTCCGTCAATACACTAAGACATGCTGCTCCACCTTTCTCATAGGCCTGGGCAATTTCAACCTGTAACAAGAAAAAGTCGGAATGCATTTGAATTCGCATTAAGGAAAAAATACAACAGGAAACAAGGACAATCCTCATCATGAAGCACAAACAACTAATTATCAGGCACAATTTGGTAACGTTTTCGTTTACTATTTTTTATTTATGTTTATATATTTTTGAAAACTAGCAACAAAAACGTGTATGGTAGACCAGTTTTTATTTTTCTGTTGCCAATAAAGTGAAAACTTGTTTGAAAATTTAGACCCAAAACAAATACAGGAAAATCATGTTTTCAATTTCTTCTTCTTGTTTTTGTTCCCTTTCATAAACACTATCAATTTTAGGCCCTAAGCGAAACACTTTCTCAATTTTTTGTTGCATCATATTTAAATGAATTATTTTATACAAATATTTTATTAAGTAAATTTATTTCTTATGAAATATAATATATTATTATAACGACTTATTTTACCAAAATAAAAATAATAATTCATCATTAAAATGATTTATTTTATTAAATTCAAATTATTTTTAATAACTAATAATTACATAATAAAATAATTTATCTTATCAAAAATTAAATTAATTATAATTAAAATAATAATTTATTGTTAAAATCATTTACTTTAATAAATTAAAATTCGTTTTCAGTAAATAATAATTGCATAATAAAATAAATTATTTTATTAAAATTAAAATTAATAATTAAAACTAATTTAATCAATAATTTTAATTTAATAAATAATTTAAATAATAAATTATTAATGAATAATAATTACATTTTAAAATATTAGTTTTAATTATTAATTTTCATTTTAATAAAATAATTTAAATAATAAATTATTAATAAATAATAATTACATATTAAAATATTTCATGAAATTAAATTATTTTTAATAATTTAACCACGATGGGTGGTTCAGTGGGAGTTGACCTGGGGCCAACGGGTTTGCTCCTCCTGTGGTCTCAGGTTCGAAACCCGCTTGCCACTGATACCGTGGCCACTGGAGGGTTTACCTAGTCGTTAATTTCAGGACCCCAGGGATTAGTCGAGGTGCGCCCAAGCTGGCCTAGACACCCTGAGATATCAAAAAAAAATTTATTTTTAATAATTAAAATAATAATTTAATATTACATTATGTTCTTTATAATATAATTTTATAAAACCAATTATTGTTAAAAAAGATAAATTGAATAGTTTTATTAAATTAATATATTATATTAACTATATTTAATATGACAATGTTAGTCAACGCATTCTGGTACAAAGTTTGGCAAAAAAATTCAGTACAACTTCTCAAACTGGCAAGCAGCTAAATCTGGTCAAATATCCGAAGCCAGGGGTGGAGATACAATATAGATAGCAGAAACTACTTCTGACGATTTCCGAAGCAAGGAAAACATCATGCATGATTAAGATTAAGCCCTCCATCTTCTTTCCCAACAATTCAATTACTGAATCTTGTATTTATTTATTTCTAATGAGTATGATTAATCACTCATGAAATTACCACCCAAGAACTCCAAATGTTGCTGTATGCCTACGTAATTTATGCAGAGATTCTTGCACACTTACCGGATCAAAATTTTCCCTTAAAACTCCTCTACTTGGAGAAGCCTTCTTCACTTCAGCAATTAATCCGGGCAACCCAGTTCGTGTATTTGATGCTCTGAGAGCTGCAACAAAATCTCTGGGTTGGGGAGTGCTCTCAAGAGCTTTTTTCAACAAAGCCAGTGGTCTTCTCTCTTTCATCTGAAAGCCATAGTATATAAGTGACAATTCACCAATATGCAAATTGTCAAAAAAAGGGTATATAACAAAAAAAAAAAAAAAAAAAGCTCTATTCAGGAACCAAAAAGAGTACCTGTGAGACTTCCACATCCTTGTTCCACACAATTTCCTCTAGTATATTACGGGGAGTGTTCCCTGCATTATCTATTTGGAATTCAAAAGGGCCCACATAATGTAGAGGAGGTCCACTTGGCGGCCTTCTTCTGATCCTTATACCCTGGCTAGCAGCTATTTCATCTTGGAACCTCTCCACTTCCCACTCCTTGATTTTGAGAGCATTTTCGACAGACTCGCTGAGTGGGGAAAGTGTTGCTAACCCATCATTCGACTCATACTACAAGAAAAAACACCCATAACAGACAATAGTTCAGAAGTTCCAGAGCATATGCTCCTAAAGTTATTTCTCTTCCATAATTGATGTCTTCCTTCAAAAGCTAAGGCATTGATTGCCATACTGAAATCAGTCATTTGTTCACTTGTCAAAAAGAATAAAATTATTACAAAAAGACATATTGGCCAGGTGGAATCATCTCTCTCAACATCATCTTAAGATTCAAAGGGAATTTTATATTTAAGGAATTTCGGCATTATACACATTGAACTCCAAATTAATATGCTGATTTAAAGCCATCAATCTAAAAGGAAAAAATGCACATATTTCATCTTATAATTCATAATTCAAACTAATGTATCTCAATCACTTCAAGCAAATTTAATTTTTTACACGCACATGAATCTTACAAAAGGCATTTTCACAACAAGGTCACATTATATTAGCAAATGCATTCAAATTCAGGTCGAGAAAACAAAGAAATTCCGACAGATACAAGTAAAATATGGAACCATGTTGACATTCTGGCGAACCACGAGAAAACTGTTAAAGCTCCAAATTGATATCATAGTAGTGTGAGCGTATGCATTCTTGTGTTAGATTGAATAGTGGAAATTGAAAACAGCAGAGAGTGATTAATTGGGTGTGTGTATGTGTGTGTATTATTGACCTCTTGAGCTCGAATACAGCTTCTGCGATCGGCCATTAGAGTCCTGGGAAAGGGGATTGAGCTCCGAAAGGATTGGAATCTGGTGGGTAAACGAACTTCCTGAATCGAAACCTTAGGTGTTGCTGCTCTCAACGAAATCAAACCCTCCATTTTGGTATTTTTATACCTGTGTGGGGGAGGAAGGGAGGCGACTGGTATTTATAAGAAACTATTGGTCCGTCGTCGGCTCCGGTGAACGAATCGTTGCCTATAACTACCGATCAATTGTTTTAAAGATCGAACAGAATCGGAAAAGTAATCGGACCCCGAGTAAGTGGTTAAACCGTCAATTCAATCGAAAAGGATAAATATATTTAAATATATAAATTAAATATCAAAATATATATTAAACTTATATAATAATTATTGTATATATATATATTTTTTAAATGAAACTTTTAAAAACATTATTATTTTTAATGGTACATTTTACTTTATAAAACAATATAGTCAAATATAACACATTTAAATTTAAAACGGGCTTTAACAAATAATTACCGCCAAATTTAATTAATATTTAGATATTTTTATTTGTTAAATTTAAAAATACTTGAAATTGTTGTTATAAGAAATAATTTTTATTAAAAATAATTAATATCCAACTTATTTAATAGAACTTTTTTCTTTATTTTTAATTTAAAGAAAATTAGAAACCGTTATAACAAAAAAATATGTTTTAAACATTATTATATTTGTTACAGATGTATTTTTTCCTTATCAATGCATTTATAGTGAGTTTTGAAATAAATAAATCTCTCAAAAAATCCACTATCTAAAATAAAATAAGAAAGTTCATCAAGCACGACCACTTACAAAATTAAAGATGAAATTTTGAAGACCGTATTAAGAAGACAGATATTTTTAAAACTTTAAATAAAAATTAAAAAATTAAAATTTTAAACTGAAAATTGGGTAAGAGTCCCCCAGCGCGGGAAAGTTGTGTTTTTATAACTTGAGTGGGTCTTTAAAACCGTTTCCAGTTCGTCGGTTCTTCGGTTGAATCGGTGGGTTGTCGGTTTAAACCGGTTCAACTTTCAGACGGTTTTTTCTGATTAACCAGACCGTTTCTTGAACCGGTTTCTAGTTCAACCGGCCAGTCCGATCCAGTTTTTAAAACATTGACTCTGATACATGACATATATATAGACACACATATGTATGTATTCTAAGAAATGTTCAAATTATAATTTATTATTATTTCTTTTTTTTTCATTTTTTTTAGGAACGGCAAAGTTATAATTTGATATCCAAAATAATCCAACAAGATGTTTGGCTGTTTAAAAAGTATAATATAAATATAAAATTTATTGTAAAAGTGATATGGACTGAAATTTAATTAAAAAATTTATAAAATTTGATAGGTTTTAACTACTCAAATACCTCTAAATAAAAATAGTTAAATGAATAATCCATTGCTTTTTGCCATACGTTTGGTGAGTACGAGTGGTTCATTGAAGGGGAAGGAAATAATAATTCTGCTTTCCATATTTTTGATTATGGTGGGAGAGATTCATTTCCTATTTGATTACGAGGAGATGCATTTTCATGCATGAATGTTACTTTAGATGAATTAATTTAAATGAAAGGTAAATTACATTAATATTCTTGAAGATTGATAAAAATACATAAAATATAGTTAAAGTTTTTGAGATTATACTTACTGTCCTTGGTTTTAAATTTTATTGCAAATTATCACCTAAATAATTGCATCGCTAGAAAGCTTACTTATGTATGAGCTCAGAAAATCCTAAATAACAATTATTCATTATTTATTCATTAAAAAAATCATTTACCTCACTGTTAGAGCGTCATCGAACCAACAATGCAACAACACTGAGAAATTTTAAGGATGATTCAAATAAACCCAAATATTCTAAAATTCTTGTAGAAATCTTGAAGATCAACGCTATCAATTACGTAATAATGTTAAAATATTATTGTGCATCACAAATATCACGATCTATATGTTTTAAAAAACAATCGATCAATTCAAAAGTTTTGATTAATAATCAGACAATTAAAATGACCTAGAATCGTTAGAAAAACACATCTAAATATTGGTATCAATTAAGTATGAGCAAGTACTAATTTGGAGAAGTGGATTGAATTAGTTCATTTAGTGATTTTTTTACAGACATCGAAGGAGAAATTTGTAAAAATATCTAAAAAGTACGACGGAGTGTAGTTTCAACAGTTTCGTAGGTAACGTACTTAAAGTGTTATATAGGATGTGTTTAGAGTTGTTTAAATTTATATAAATTAGTAAAAATTAATATCTCATATTTTGTGTAATGAATAAAAATTTTAAATTTTATAATCTCGTAATTTATGTTTGTAGAGATTTGTAGAGTTTTGTAGTTTTTTTTTTAGCACTAAACGGTGCCATAATTAACCCAAGCTGACATAATCCAAAAAGCTGGGGAACGTTTGGCAATATAAAAAGTTAATTAAGTTCTTTAATGTAAAATGACCATTTAACCCACTTGTTACACAAAAAGGGTAATAAAAGCTAGCTTGGGGAAGGATAATAATGTAATGAATAAAGTTGCACCAAAAAAAAAAAAAAAATAGTTAAGAGAAAGCTAGATTTTTTTTTTTTGACTTACAAAAAATAAAATAAATAAATAACTTTTTAATGTCCAGCTTAAAGATAAAAATAAAAATAAAAATAATTACTTTAGAACAATTAAAAAATCTCATATTTTATATATATCTACTGACATGAACCTCTGAAGAGTGAGGGACTCAAATGACCTCCTTAATTTTGGACATAAAGTTCCTAAAATTAGCTTTATTACAAAATGAAATTTATTCAAAATTAGAGTATTTTGGCTTATTAAAAAATAAGGTTAACTTAAAATTTTTTAACATAAAAAGAATGTACAAGAATTGAATCTAAGTATTTTTTGTGAAATAAAATACATTCTTCAACTAAACTATTGAATACTTTTGTAAATAATATTAAAAAAAATAACGTAATAAATTTTATAAATAACTAAACTTAATAATAACTATATTTTTTTAGTAACGAGGGACGTTCTTATTAAATATCAGATTCTGTTAAAAGATCACCATTAAACACTAAAAAATATATTTACTGGTTGAAAATCTAATAATAATTTTATATGTCCCTAAAAAGTAATACTGTTTCTTCTCTACAATCCGATATAATTCGTCATCTTTTTCTTGAGTATACCCGGTATCCCTCTGATTAAAATCTTGAATCCGCTCCTAACTACGGATATTATATTTATACAAATAACTAAAAATTGATATAATTTTCTTTTCTTATCACCACCCCAAAAAAACTTTATGTCTTTATCTAAAGATCGGAAAACACCCCGAAAAAGCTAGGTACGTCTAGCTGAGCAACAAGATGCAACATTTTTATTTACTGCCGTTCAAGTTAGACTCCAAAGGGTTTCCAAGGAGACAACAGAAATGTTCTAACCCTAAACAAATAAATTTCAAAACATGACTTTGTACTGGACAATTCAGAGCAAAATGTTATTCTGGCAAAATAACATACCACAAAAAGAAAAAAAAAACAAAAAGAATAAATGATATGTCAATAGCAATTTTTAAATTAAACTATATTTTAAGCAGTTTTTCATTTAGATTGTGTTTGAATTGGGGATTTGGGGAAGGAAAATAAAATGACAGAGAAAAGAAAAGAAAAGAAAGAAAGAAAATATAAAATACCAAATGCATGATTTTATATATACTTAAATAGATTAAAAAATATTAAAAATAAAAGATATTTGTAAATAAATTAATTGTCTAATTTAACCATTCTTAATTTCTCAAAGCATTTCTCTCTCCCTCTTCTTTTTATTACAAACCAAATATGAGGAACAATTTTAAATCCCTATGCCTTTCTTTTTCTCCCTTCACAAATCCTTAATCTAAACATCATCTCAAAGTAGCAGGTACATAAATCTGTACATCAATATAGCGACTAATTTTGGTATATTTTCTTGGGAAAAATATCATTGCTCCAATTCAAAACCTTAACAGACTAATAGATAAATAAAGTTGTTGTGCCTTCAAAATAAATAAAGTTTGTTGACCAAAGAATATATAATGAAGGCAGCAACTGCCAATTATGAAGAATACATCCATCCATCATTGTTCAAAAGCTTTAAAAGTTTCAAAATGTACGTAGACTCATTGAAGCAAATATTAAGTTCGAAGTAAAGGCAGACTCTTAAACACATAAACATATGATCATTCATCTTCAACCTGCCGCATCACAAATAGAATTTCTTCGCATTCTAGGCACGTTTCTCATAACCTTGCCACTGGTTGAGGGCGAGGAAGATCCCAATCGGTCACAATGTGATCACGGGTGATTTCTTTTAGCGAACGACAACCGCTTAGTGCCATGGTTAGTTCAAACTCATCGCGTAGCATCTGCAGCACTTTTCTGATGCCAGCTTCTCCTTCAGCAGCCAGTGAGAATACCACGGGCCTTCCAATCTGTGAGATTAAGACCACGAATAAATGAGTCCCCAGAAAAACAGAATGAATTATGGAACTATTGGCCCCACCTGTGTGTGCTGAGACGCCTATTGGAGGTCATACTATTTTGAATCAGATTTGTAGAGGGTGTGAGATCACTAAAACTGATGAGATCTTTGCATCCGATCATTGGTTGTTGTTTGATTTGTTTACATTAGAGATGAACAACTTTGATAGCATTTTTGGCATAGATTGGTTGTCAGTTTACTAGGCAATAATAGATTGTGCTAAAGGGAGAGTGACTTAGTATACACCTGAGATGACCAGATACGATTAATGGGTGACCATAGAAATTCTTTAGTAATGCTTTCTCTGGATGGGTGGAAAGGGATTGATTTGTATAGCTTAATTTACCAGCTTAGTTTTGGAGGAGGAGGTGAATCGACTATAGAAATAACTGTCCCTAATTCAAGTAACAATTTCCCACAAAAAAATTGGCCTCTCTACTGTTACACTAGAAATAACTGTTAACATCATTGGTAGAAAGACTTAATTGCATTGCTCCACCATCTAAGCCATGATTTTTCTGATGATGTAACAAATTTTATTCTCTCTTCCCCTTCAGTCAGTCCACAAACAAGAGCAAATGGAAATTTCAGGAAAATAAATGAGATTCTATTTTCCTTGGCAGAAAATGCAGCAGGAAAAACCGCAAGAGAGCTAAAAGGGGGTCCTTTTTACTACTATAAATTGTTCTTTTACTTACAAATATGCCTGAGGCCCCAAGTGCCAAGGCCTTGAAAACATCTGTTCCACGGCGGACACCACCATCCAAGAACACAGGTACGCGGCCTTGTGCAGCTTTCACAACCTAACATTTATTGCAAGTTCAGTAGGTGCAACGCATAAACAGATATAAGGCAGATAATTAGATTCTGTTAGGTACAGATACCTCTTCTAGAGCCATGATGGTGGCAGGGACGTAATCAAGTTGACGAGCACCATGATTAGAGACGATAATGCCAGCTGCTCCAGCTTGTATAGATAGCCTTGCTGCATGTTTAGCACAAAAGAATTATTAAAGCATAAATCTGAATATATATAATATATATTGAAAGGAAAAAGTTCTAGGCTCCATTGCTCTTACCATCCTCAGCAGTGAGTACACCCTTCACTAAGATTGGCAAATGGGTGATTGTCTGAAGCCACTTCACATCCTGCCCATATCCAGAAAGAGATTATTCAGATGCTACACTCTTTGTTAAATGTAGGATTATATGGTGAAAACAAGTAATGCCAGTCAGCTATTGGGCCCAAACTGACCCACCTTCCAGCTAAGAGAACGATCAATTTGACCGGCAACATATGAAGCTAGTCCAGAATCATTAGCCTGCATGGTCCCAAAGAACAAATCAAGAATTACAGTGGAACAATCTCATTGAATATAAATTAATCAATGAGAGTTGTGTTCACCACTCACTTGATCCATCTTGCCAAGATCTAAGCCCTCAAAGTTCTTCAATGTCAAAAATGGGGGTAAATTAAATCTGTAAGAGAACCACTCAGTAGTGAAGTTCAGTAGAATAATACAACTCAAACCGCATATGTGAACCTCCTGAAACAAAGTTGGAATTATAGTACACACCTATTCTTGATATCAGCTTCTCTGCGACCGAGCCTAGGGGTATCGACTGTAAGGGCTATGGCCTTGAAGCCAGCTCTTTCAGCCCTCCTCACAAGCTGAGCAACTACATTCCTGTCCTTGTACACCTGACGGTAGAAGCAACAGAATCTCACTCCAACAAGTGAATGCTCGTACACACACCTTGAGAAAATAAAACTAGTAGAGAAGAAACAAAATTTTAGATGTTTTCCAAACTTACATAAAGCTGGAAAAAGCGGATTCCAGGTCCTGTTGAAGCAACTTCTTCAACACTGGAAGTGGCCCATGAGGATAAAGTCTGAAATAACCAGAGGATAATGTGTAAATGAAGTGAAGCACGCAACCAACTTTTATCCTAAGAGCATCAAAGCATTGTAAAACAAAATAAGCAGATCTTAGAATTTCATATTTCCCATAAAGATCAGCATTTATCCAATATAAGTCCAAGAGGAAGTTTTCTTGAAGACAGTTTCTAAAAATGTAATTCCCTTGTATCTAATAACTAACAAGATTTCAGTCACCCGGTCCAATTAACTAGCATCCAGAGCTTATCTAACACCTATATACCCAGAAAAGTGGTGGTAAATAACGAAAATAACTGTTTTGATGACTAGTCACTTGCATTCTTTCAGATTTCTAAAACGTAAGTACCTGCCTTTGAGTTTGCACCTCTCAAAGATGACTACACATCCCCTAGGAAGTTGAAAACAAGATTTGAAACATGATTAAATTATATACATCTAAGCCTGAGCCAGCAATAGCATTGCTTCTATACTATTGAATCTACCAAAGTAATTAAAAAAGATCCTTGATAGAAGAAACGAAAATGATCTTATATGGTTCGCTGGAAAAACAGTTTCCAGTAACTGTATTAACGAAAAAAAAAACACCTACTTTTTTCATTTCAACCATAATTGCCATTGCTACTCTTCACCACAAAGTTAATATTCTCTAGTTTAATTAAATTTGTTAATGCTGCCCTTTGGGGTAGGGCGAGCCACGTCATGTCAATACAAGGGAATAAATGCAGACCTCTTGGGCTTATAGTTCAAGTTAGAGGAGGAAAAAAAAAAAAGAAAGAAAAGTACACCACATTTTGGATTAGCTAATCCAAAATGCAGTTTACAATGGTAGAAGCTATGAAGTATGGCTATAAATACGATACAAGTACGGACACAGCTACGGCAATTTTAAAAAAATGAGGATACGGATATAACAGAGATACGGTCAAAAAATTATAAATTTTGTATATTTTTATTAGTTATATATTTGAATATACCATTCACAACAAAATTAACTTAACATATAATTCAATATACAAAATATAAAAAAATATAAGCCATAAAATTTTATAATTTTAGGAGTTTCAACTACTCTTAATCATATATTTGAAGAAAAATGATAAAATAATAGCATACGTCATGTGGCGTATCTGATACATATTTTGAAATATCCGAAGAGTATGTGTATCCAATACGTATCGGATACGGATACGGCACCCATTTTAGAGTATCGTTCTTTCTAGGGTAGAAGCGAATGGAAATTATACTTGAGGTTCTCCATATTGAGTTTAGAGTTATTGGCCCCTTCTATAATTGTATTAGATAGATAACAATGATGTTGCTTGCGAAAGTCCATAATGTTTGACACAGTTTTTGGAGTTGTTGCCTAAGTATGCAAATTTTAATTGGAATACAGAAGGGGAGAAAACCATAATTGTGCCCGCTGCTGATGCGGCTCTAGCTGTTGCATACTCTCCTGCAAGAGAATCAAGTCATGCCATCAGGCTGGAACCATGCTTTTTTAAACACAATAAATGAATTGAAGCAAATAACCATTCAATTATAGTTGAATATGATATATGAATACCACATAAAGCTCCAGAAAATTACTGCTCTATATCTTCCCGAAAGCCAAAAGAAGCGCCACACATTGAATTAAAAGGTCAATTCAACTTTAAATATACCCTGTTTAAAATTCAATAGTGTGTTTGGGATTACTTACGTTTGGGGAACACCTTTTACATACTTTGAGAGACATAGAACGATCCTTAACCACCAACTCATCAATTAAACATAGCATCAAAACTTTGATTCCAGGAATGTTTGGGTTCAAATGTCAAAATCTGTATTTTATCCAATTCTGCATTTTGTTATGTGAGTTTGTGCACGTATTCAGCTTAGTTTGTTTCAACTCTCCTTGAGTCGCAAATGAGAGTACTTGATGGCTTAATAGACATTGTTGGACCCATTCCCTACTAATTTAAACTTGGGGATAATATAGTAAATTAACAAGACCATTGAATCTAGGATTTTCCATTCCACAAACTCAATAAAGATGGTGATTAGGAAAGAAAAAAATTGTTGATACAGAAAGGCATAGTAAATCCAAGCTAAATGAACTCCTAATTCAAATCAGTTACAGAATGATGAAAACATCCACTATGCCACTGAAGCTAAAATACAAGTGTAGAGCATACTTACCAAAATAAATAAATAAGGTGGCATTTGGTTTATTTTTCTATTTTCTATTTTCTATTTTCGTTTTTATGTGTAAAAAATTCCAAAACAAGAAGACAAAAAATTTTCTATTTTCATTAATTTGAGATTTTTCTTATTTTGGATTAAAAATGTTTAAAACGAATATTTTTCATTTTTCATTTCATGTGTAAATCTATTTTCTATTTCCTAAAACAAAATTTGAAAATACAAGTAATTAAATGCGTTTTAAACTGTTTTTTTTTTGTTTTTAAAAGCGTAAAATGAAGAATGAGCTCAAAACAGAAATTAAAAAAAAAAAATAGAAAACCAAACCAAATGACACCTAAATGAAGATTGATGCTTCTAAAATGGCCTGATTGATTTAAACTTGATACTTTTACGAGAATCACCACGAGCTTTTTCCTTTTTTTCATTTTTTTTCTTTTTTTGATATGTGCAAATTGACTCTTAACTAGAAAACCCTAGTTAATTGGTTATATATAAATCTAGGAGACCTAGGAGTCCCACATGAAAAAAAAAAAAAAAAAAGCAGGCATAATAGAGATAAGAAAATTATTCACCTTCTGGGTGAGCCATTTTCTGCATGGCGGTTGGGGCAATCATGATAGGCATTGATATCTTGAAGCCCAACACGGTGGTGGTCATGTCTATCTTGCTTACATCAATAAGAATACGGGGTCGAAATCTGTATTTCATCAAGAGAATCTACATCAAAATGTTCTAGGCATATACCGGAAATATATATACGCACATATAGATATTAAAAATAGGGTAAATTACTTAGCACTTTTATACTTTATCGCCAATCTCACTTTAAGAATTGTATTTTGAATCATCCCATTTTGTTTCCTATATTTCTAAATTGTCTCACTTTGTTTCAATTATCGTTTAAAAAAAAATGGCAAAAAACGGCACACTTCATCACACAAGATGGACGTGGGATTTCCCATCAATAAATTTGATGGAAGGAGAGCAAAGTTAGATGATTTAAAGATACAGGGACAAAGGAGGACGATTTAAAGTACATGGCCAAAGCGAGATCGGGGGTAAAGATACTTGGTGGCGTCCCTTGATGCCTTCTAATAGAATTTTGTTTACTTATCAAATTTATATATATATATATATATATATTATAACAGGATGATCGAATTCCCATTCAGGGCTCTGCCAATTGTGAATCAAGATATGAAGCTTACAGAAATCTTGAGAAAGCATTTCTATTCTCTTGCAAAGTCCACTGGTCCTCTGCACCTGAGGCATAGTAGTCAAACACCATCTTCGGCAGCTTTTGCTTGGCAATGGCCTCGTACTCCATGACATTGGTTATCTCCATTGTGATGGTTACTCTTACTGTTCCCCTCAGAAAAACTTGATTGAACATAAGGATCACAGATATCAGATTGTCAGTCGTTTCACAAGACTTACAAACATTTTCTAGCTCTCAGACAGGAAAAGAAAATTGTATACTAACAATAAGATCTTCCAAAGGTATGAAAAGTAGTGATCTATGATTAGTAACGGCTAAGGTTCAGTCAGACACACATAAAATAGCACAAAAGGACTAAATCCACCAGCAATAGAAAGGGTATGAAATTAAGAAATAAGATTTTGCCTAATCCAGAAGAGATATATTTCCAAAAAAAAAATTGGAATGCATGGTAGTTAAATAAATATTGCATAAATAGACATTATGAACTCAATCCCCAAAAAAAACCACAAGGCAAAATAGTAATCACATATTCACGTCCATATAGCAAGTCCTCAGACTAGAAAACACAA
>QLOD02000013.1:22583763-22606228 GCA_003260245.2 Sideroxylon spinosum | reverse complement strand
CATTGTGGTAATTACTAATTAGCTCGATCCGAAGAAAAGAATGGGCAATTCTACAAGTAACGGCATTGGCCGGGTCCTTTTAATGCTTTTTAATTTTAATTAGATTAAAAAATATAATAAAATTAAATCAATAAATTAAATTTTAATTTTAATAATTTTTTTTCTTATCTTTTTCTATTATAACCAAATTAACAATAAAAATAATTTTAAATTTTGTTCTCTACTTCTATCAGTTTTTTTCCCCTTTTAACACATTCTCAATCAAAAGGGAGAGCAATGGTGCCACATTTAGACATTCTCGACCATGTTCAAGGATTGTAATTTTTTGTATGACTCAAATGGCAAAACAAAGTTCAAATTAGGAACAAAATTAGGTTCGCACGCCAGGTACTGAGAACAAGGACTTCACTTGGTACACGCCTTTATGGGTAATATATTAATGTACAAGCCGGAATCTCATATTAAATATCTATTTCGAATAGTGAATCTAATGAAATTTTATTTTATTGGGTGAAAATTTTCGTCAATTCTTATATTTCAAATTAAAGTAAGATTTAAGGAGTTGGATTTAATTTTATTTCATAACTTAAATTTTAAGATTTCTATATCATTTGAATAATCCAAAAATAATAAAATTTGATGAGAATTTATTCTTTTTCTAAGTACGTGAACAAATTTACCTTCATACATCATATCTAAATTGCATATTTTCAATTTGCTATTAATATAGTCAATTTTGGTATTCTTTTAAATCAAATCAATTTAAATTAATTCTTAAAGTCAAATACTAGTTCCAAACACAAAATTTCTTTTATCAAATTAAATCAAATCAAATCAGTTATAAGAAAGAAATATTTTCAAACGGAGTGAAAAAGAAAATGAAAAGGAAGTAGATAAATGGTATATAACATACTAAAAGAAAAATTAAATTAAAATCCTGATAGTCCCGCACACCTTAATATTCTCATCATATGTATAGCTTGGAATTGAATTATAGCTAAAATATAATTAGAGAGTCCATAGGGAGAGTACTAGATAAAAGGAGAAGAAAGCTATGTGAAAATTTATATATATTTTTTGTGTATTGTATATTTACAAGAGATGAGGTAGCCATATTTATATGGTTAAGAAAGATACAAATTCGAAATCTAAACATAGTACCTAAAATAATACTATTTTATTATTCTTATGTATATACAGCTAATAATATGTATAACCATCGATATATACTAAATCTCCTCAAACTCAAGATGGCAAAACATTAATCAGCTTGGGTTTAGAAACCAAATCAATAGAATTTACATCATCTCGAGGGCATACCATTGGTTACAAAAGAAGAGGTTGCTGTTTTTAGCTATAAAAAAGTTGGAATCCCCTGTCTAATACATATTTCTACATTAGTTTCATAACACCCCTGTTTGATGATTTACAAGGCTTTAACACTAACTTCATTTTTTATTTTTTCAAGTACACTTATAAGTGATGAAGAGAGCCCCTTGAATACTTTTGTGTTTCTTTCAACCCAAATATTTTACACCATTGCCGCCCAAGCTAGTTTGTTAATTGTGTTCTCAAAGGAAAAAATATTTGTTGTCTGGTCTATAGAAGAGACAAAAAGGAAACAAACGGTACCACAAGTAACACGCAAACAAAAGAAGTGATAATCAAACTCAATATTTTTAGTGTGATCGTTAAAGATGTCATTATGAGCAATTTGTATAACATTACGATTATCACAATGAATAGTGGTAGAATCGGAAGAAGAAACACCCAAACCAATGAGAAGCAAGCAAAGTCAAAGAAACTTCTGAGTAGTGTCGTTAGCATGGTATTCACCTTCTATGCTTGCGTGACCAACTAGAGTTTGTTTTCTTGCTACGACAAAAAATAATGGAAGAGCCTAAGAAGAAGAAAAACAAAAGTCAGTGGTTGACCGATTATCAATAGGATCTTTAGCCTAGTCAGCATCGGAATAGGCATAAAGCTCTAGAAATGAATGAGTAAAGTAATAAAGGCCATAGAATAAGGTACCCTTGATATAGCAAAGGATATGAAGCACAAAATGGTAACAAGTGGAATGAGAAGCTGTCGCGAACTGACTCATTGAATGAACGAAAAATGTAATATCTTGGTGAGTAACATTGAGATAGACGAGGTTTCCAACCAAGATAGAGTGTATCATTGGCTAGAGGTGTTCCATGTAAGAGTGTAAATCGAACATTAGTTTCCATCGGTATGGAAATAGTTTTGCTACCACTGAAACCAACTTATGCAAAAAGATTTGAAACATATTTAGCTTGATTAGGATAGTAACAATCTTCGGTAGATGAAAGCTTGAGTCTAAAAAACAATATTAAGTATACCAAGATCCTCCATTTCAAATTAAAGACTGATGAAGGATTTGAGATCAACGGTACTAGATAAGTCATCGCCTATAATAACCATGTTATCAACATATAGGAGAAAAAAGATGACTGCACAATCAAATCGTCTGAGGAATAAAACAGAATCATAAGGATTAGAAACAAATCCCAACTAACAAGTGGTGCTAGAAACAAATCCCAACTAACAAGTGGTGTTATTGAACTTTACAAACTAAGCTTAGGAAGACTGCTTCAAACCATAAGGGGCACGGTTATCTTGTGAACCTAATGTTGAGGATTAGAATACCCCCAATGGAGGGTGCATAAATACTTCTTCAATAGGATCACCATTGAGAAAATAATTTTTAGCATCCATATATGAAAGCCCCCATTAACGAACAACAACAAGTATAATTAAGCTACAAATATAAGTGAGCCAGGCAATAGGAGCAAAACTCTCCTTAGTGTCACTACCATATTCTTGTGGAATCCCTTTTACAACTAATTAAGCTTAATGATGCTTAGTAATACTGTTAGAGTGAGTCTTGTTTTTGTAAACTCATTTACAACCAATAGTAGTCTTTCCATGAGGGAGGTTAACCAAATCCCATCGACTTCTTTTAGATCCTATAATTCTTTAGTCATTGCTTACTACCAAAAAGGGTTAGTATTAGCCTCCTGAAAAATATGAGGCTCATACTAGAAAAATGGTGTAAAAAGATAATGGTAATCATAAAAGTGAATTGTAAACTCTCTTACTAGGATGATCAGTGAAGAGAGTGGACGAGGAGGAAAATTACCAAAGCAAGACTTAGGAAAAGCCATGTCAGATGTAGGATCAATAAATGGAACAGAGGGCTTAGGATGGTCTGGAACAGGAAGGTCACGCAAGATATCATCACCATCATCAGGAATTTAAGCCATAAAGGTGTTAGTAAAAAAATATAAAGGAATGATACGAAAGGTAAAAAGAAGACAGGGATGAAAACATTTCATGTTCCCAAAAAATGACATTCCAAGAAATACGGATAGGCTGAGATAGGAGATCTTAATACCGATAACCCTTTCGTCCAATGCCATAATGTAAGAAGCAATATAAATGTTCGTAAGGTTTAAGTTTGAAGTATTCATGAGGTTATAATAACACAAAAAAAGGCATACCTAAGCACTTAAAGATGAGTATAGGATGGAGAATGACCTTGTAACTTTCTATGTGGAAAGAGATTACTTAAGAGAAGATACGGAACACGATTGATTGTGTTGACAGCAATGAGAGTAGCTTTACCCCAGAATCACTTGGGACACGATAAGGATATGATGAAGATATAAATAATATCAAGAATATTGCAGTGCTTATGTTTAGCCTAACCATTTTGTTGAGAGGTGCCAGCACAAGATCGATGAGGAATAGTACCTTGTTTTTTTTAGAACATGAAGAAAGGTAGATTCTTTACATTCCATGGCATTGTTATATCAAAAACTTTAATATGTCAGGAAAAGTAGGTTTTAACCATTTTTGGTAAAGTTAAAATATATTTCATACAATTGTGAACGATGATATAATAAATATATTCATGTATAATGAGAAAATTCATCCACAAAAATAACAAAATATTTAGAACCACTCATAATAACATCTGGAGAAGGTCCCTCTACATTAAAATGAATAAGATCAAAGGATGCCAAAGAAACAAATTACTATCAGTAAAAGGTAAAGCATGTTGTTTTCCAAGTGAACAAAATAAGCAATCAACTTGTTCTAGCTTAATAGATCCTAGTGATTAGTAGAAGCTAATAAACATAAGTGACCTACACAAGTATGTCCTAGGCAAAAAGTGCCAAAGGTATACTGAAAATATTACAATGGTGAAGATTACAGGCTGAACTAAGGTGGGTAAGGGTGAAGATGGCAACCGAAGATGAACGAGCTTGAATAAACATCTTTGTTTATGCTTTATGCCAATAATATACCCGCATGTGGATCCTATATACCATAGCCAATAGATGAGAAAATAATAGTGAGATTGAGATCATAAAGTTGAACAACAGATATAAGATTTAGTGTAAAAGATGAGATGTGATACTCATAAGAAAAAAGAAGGATTGGTAGATGTGAAAAATCCTATATGTTTAACATGCATATAAGCACGATAAACAACATGAATAACAGGAAGATCAAGCATAAATGCACAAAAAAAAAATAAAGAAGAGTCTGAACACATGTGATTAGAATGAGCATCATCAAATAACCAAGACGATGTATTTAAGGTGGCACAAATAGTGGTAATTTAAGTAGGACTAGAGAAATATGTTATCTGTTTAACAATAGCCTCAATATCACTTAAGGAGAATGTGGTAGAGAAGGGCTAATATGAGACATTACTGGTGGCAACGACAAAACGATTTGCATTGGTGGATTGTGAAGAAGATGCATAAGAGGAGGCTAATTGTTGGGGACATTCAAAGTTATAATGACCAAGACCAGTCTCGTGATGGTGGGGCTAAACACGAATACAATAGCCACGGAGAGAATAGGAAGAACTATTGTTATGACTGCAGTAGACTATAGTTGATGAACCATGTCAAGGTTGATTGGAATTTCCACCACAAGGCTAATTGTAACAACCATCATAATACTAAGTAGATGAACTTCCCTAAGATGAACCACTACAATTTGTGGCAAGAGTGATAGCATCAGGGGTTTTATAAGTCCCCAATCAAGTCTCTTCAAATAAAAGTTTTAAAATAGCTTGATCTAAAGTAGGAAGAGGACTTTGATGTAATAATGATGCTCAAACAGGTTCAAAAGTATTCGTGAGAGACATAAGAAACATTATAAGACATTATTGGCCATGATAAGGGGCCAACTTGGAAGCATTAGTCGAGCAAGGCCAAACAGGCTCTAAAGGGGTTAAATGGTTCTAAACGGTATATATTTGAGATAGGAAATGATGAATGGACTAATGGGAAAGTGGAGCTAGAGATTTGGGGAACTCAAAGGCGTGAAGACGATTGAGTAGCAACATCGACTAAATAGCAAATGTTGGTTCTTCTTTCTTAGCAGATCCACATTGTTTGTGACTTCATGGTTCAACTTTGAATTTGATTTGACTAGAAAAATGATTCAATTTGGGGTTAGACTTTGGAGAAACCAAAATAGAGCAACAACGAAGGATATGAAGCGTGGGAACATGAAAAGTTTCAATTCTTGGAGCTTCAGCACTGTCTCCAAGAGGTTTGTTTCTTCTTTCTTCTTTTCTCATGATGTCTTCAAAGGTTTTCAACCTGAAGCGGGTGGTAGATATAATAGAGGCCATCTGAGGTTTAAATAAGAAGGGAAATACTTGAAGTTGATTTCTTTAGGTTCTCATTCTAAGGCTCTTGCTTCGAATGGCGTAATCCCTACGATGGGGCTTAAGGAGAATGCTTCTTTTTAGGTACCGTATTGTGGAACATGAACTTTAAATACATAGATTTCACCTTTTCAAGGTCTGCGGAATGAGATTCTTTCTATTAACAATTGATTGAAGAAGCGTACTTGTGGTGATTTTGGTCTGGATCAATTGGTTTTATTCTCATTGGTTATGAGCACTTGCTCTCCTCTACTAAAGACGATGGTGAAATTAAGAGCCCTAAAATCTTGATGTCTCAGCAAGTGTTGCAACATGATGGTTCTCATAATTATTCGACCTCGTCAAAGTGTTCTTAGGTAGATTTGGCGGAAGAGGCTAATAGGAGGAAGCTATTCAAACTTCTAATGTTCATGTTTTAGGTAGAACAAGTGTTCAACACAATGCTCCAATGGGTTTTAGGGATGAAGTAACTTTGCCCTTGGCGGATGGTATCTTTTCTGTTCAAAACTATTTAGCTAAGGATATAGCCACTATGATTAATGATTCTAATCATGGAAAAGATGCTAGAAGTTGGCTTCAAATTGTCAACAGCAGATCTAAAGCAGCTATGACCTTACGTTACATAAGTCATGATGTTTCAGATGGGAAGTTGTGATCGAAAGCTCTGATGTAGTTGATTAAAAAATGGGTTTGAATTTATGAGAAAATTCCCTTGTCAGTTATTTCTTGGATAAGAAACTTTTTTTAAAAATTGTTCAAACCGTAGCTAACAAACTTTGGAGTGCCTTTAATTTTTTAGAGGTGTTAAATAATGGTGCAAGGTTCTATATTTTTAAGTTTTCGAACTAGCTGAGTTTGCAAAATGTATTGGGTAGGTGCCCTTAGAACTTTTATGGAAGACCATTAATTTTTCAACAATGGAGCCCAAATTTGCTTCTAAGCAAGGAAGGTTGTAAAGTGCTGCCAACTTGGGTTAATTTTCACCATGTTCCTTTAAAGTTGTAGATTAAGGAGGGGTTGAGCTTCATTGAGTTTCATTGTGAGTGTTATTGGTTGTCCATTGCATGTAGGTCGTTTGACGGAGGAAATAAGAATTAAATTTGTCGCTTTTGTGTTGAGCTCAAAGCGAATAATGAAATACCTAAATCGGTAGATATTGAATTGGGGAATGGTTATATTATTATAGTTAAGGTGGAGTAAAGTTGGGTTCCTCGATGCTATGAGGTCTGTTTGGAGTTTGTGCATCTTGCTAGAACTTGTAAGAAAGAGATATGCTGAGAATGGAAGGTTAAGCCTTCAATTAATGAAAAGAAGTCTGATAATCAAGATAAATGGCAAAAAAAAAAGCAAAGGTAAATTGGTTGAACATACTGCTTCTTTGTTTCATCTCCTTTTGTCTTCTCCTTGTCGAACTTCAAATGGGTTTCACATTTTCGCAAATATTAAAAAGTGTGAGAATCAAGTGGAGTTTGTTGTTATAGTTGGGTCTATGAAGAAGTCGTTAGTTACACTTGGTTACTCAGGTAATAAGATTGCTCCTTCAAATGATTTAGTTGCAGAATTTAAATTCAAATATGAGCATCCTTTCACTTGTGTTGATGTGTCTACTCCTGTGATTACATTGCACAAATTCAAAGACTTTGAGGGGTTACGATAGTGTTTTAAGGAATAGGGTGATGGAAGTGATATGCATTTATTGAATTCTTTAATAAGACAGATTTCTTTAATTTTATGGGTCCTAAATCTACTGTAGTGAATTTAAAGTTGGATCCTAAGGTGAATGATAGTTCTCATTCGGTTGCTAATAAATTTGTTAACCTAGTTAATGGTGGTTCTGGATGTTCTTCTTCAATCAAGTTAAGTTGCTCCTTCCTCAATTCGAGCTATCTCAGCAGAGGATTATGATAAGAAAAGATGGAAGAATCTACAAATGAAATGTAGGAGGAAAAAGAATTTAGATGGGGTTGAGAGCCTAGGTAAGTTTGTTCCATCCCTATCTTAATGATTAAAATTTATTGTTGGAACATTAGTTGACTTAATTCCCCAATTAAACATAATGCAGTTGAGAGGTTAGTTGTAAATAACAATATTTTTTGCCTTAGTATTGTTAAAACTAAAGTTGGGTGTAGTAACAAGGATAGTGTTTCTTGTTTGTTGATGAATGTATGGAAATTAGTTTGTAATTATAATTGACATTCAACTGGTCGTATTTGGGTTTTTTAGAATCCTAACATTATATAGTTTGAAGTAGTTGGGATGACTGATCTAATCATTCGTAGAACTTTGAAGTTTACTGGCTATAATGTTCAGGTTTTTGTTTCCTTTGTGTATGGATCCAATAGTGTGGTGGTTCGAAGAGAATTATATACCCAACTACAAAGTCATAGTTGTATTGTGGGTGATTCTCATTGGCTTACTATGGGGAATTATAATACAATTAGACACAAATTTGAACGATAAGATGGTACTTCTAATTGGCCTAACTGGATGGATGATTTCCACAATTCATTTGTTGATGCTAATTTGGAGGATCTTTACTTTAGTTGTTGCATTTGCACCTGGGGGAATGGTATGATTGAGAGTCACATAATTTGAAAGTTGGAGAAAACTATGGTTAATTCTGCCTAGATGGATGCTTTTAGTTTTCTTTTTTTGTAAAATTTCTTTTGAGAAGAGAATCGGATCATTCACCTATCATTGTTGATCTTCGACTTTAGGAGGTTAAGCATAAAACTCCTTTCAAGGTCTTTAACTATTGGGTTGAGTTTGATGATTTTTCCCTTTGATCTAGCAAGTTTGGTAGACTAAAGTAGATGGTTACATGATATATTAGGTTTGCAGCAAGTTGAAATTAATCAAAATGACATTTAAAGTTTTGAGTAAAAAAAAAATTAGGAGCTTAGGTTCTTTTCTGATTCAATTAGAGAGGAGTTACATAGTTACCAAAGATTGATTGGTAGGAATGATGGTGACTTAGACCTTCTTGTAAAGGAAAAATATTGTTTGGCTAGACTTGTGGATACTGTCAATCTCGAGGAGAGTTATGGGAAGTAAAAAAGTAAGAGTTAAATGGTTATGAGAAGGTGATAAAAATAAAACTTTCTTCTTCAAGTCAGTTAAAAGTAGACAAATTAAAACTGAAGTTATTGATTCCTACTAATATTTGCTTGGAACAGATTGCTTTTGGCTTTATAGTGGTAGATAGTTATTACAGGAATTTGTTGCTGATAAGTTGCAGGTCTCTCTCAAAAGGATTTACTGTGTGCAGATGTTACAAATGATGAAATTAAGCATGTAATGTTCAGTATGAATCCCACTAAAGCTCCGAGTTTGGATGGCTTCTTGACACGTTTTTTTTAGAAGACTGGGTATATTATTGGGTATGATGTGATAAAAGCAATAAAATCCTTTTTCACCTCTAATTCACTTTTAAAAGAAATGAATGACACTGTTTTTGCATTGATTTCCAAAGTCACCAATCCTACAACGCTCAAGGATTATCGGCTAATGTCTTGTTGTAATACCATCTACAAGTGTATTATTAAAACAATGGCAGAACGTATTAAAAAGATGTTACCAGGTTTAATTAATAAGGTCCAAGTAGCGTTTGTTTATGGAAGACGTATTAGTGATAATATGCTATTAGCTTATTCTGAGAGGGTATCATAAAGATGTGGGTAGTCCTAAATGTGCAATGAAAGTAGATATTTGAAAGCATATGACTTTGTTAAATGGTAGTTTTTTTAGGATGCTTTGGAGCTTTCGTGGTTTCCTCTTAGAATGATTGCATAGAATAAGGTCAATGTTTCTTCTCTTATGTTTTCTATTAATATTAATGGTGAATTAGTTGGTTTTTTTATGGGAAAAAAGGGTTTAAGGTAAGGTGATCCTCTATCGCCTTATATTTGTGTTATTTGTATAGGCTTCTTTCAAGGATGATTTTGAAGAAGATTTCTGAGTCTGGTAATTTTGCATATTGGTATTGTAAGACATCTAAGATTTTCTCATTTGATGTTTGTGAATGATTTAATGTTTTTTTTTTTTTTTTGCACAAAAGTAAGCCTTAAAGTGTTTAGGTATTTAAATATGCCTTAAAATATTTTCATATCATTTTCTGGTCTTCATCCCAATTTGAGTAAGAGTAAGGTTTTTGTTGTTGGTTTGGATTAGAATAAAAAAAAAAAAAAAGGCATTGGTTGGTCTTATTGGTTTTAGACTTGAAATTCTTTCAGTAAGGTATCTTGGTGTTCATTTGATTTCATCCAAACTCAAAGCTATTGATTGCAAGGCCTTAGTGGATAAAATTATTAGTCGGGTCAAGGCCTGGACAAGTAAATTTTTGTCTTTTGTAGGGCGATTACAACTTTTTCAATCCGTTCTCTTTGGCATTCAATACTTTTGGGCCTTTCAGTTTATTCTTCTTGTTAAAGTTGTCAAGGAAACGGAGAAGATTCTTAGATCATTTTTGTCGAAGAGTTCAAGTTTGGCTTCTTCTGGGGCCAAGGTTCCTTGGAAGAAAGTGACTAAGACCAAAATAAAGGGGGGTCTTGGCACTAAACAAATGAAGGATTGGAATTGTACTGCTATGTGCTAACATATTTGGTTTATTTGCAATCCCGGGTCTTCTTCTCTTTGGGCCAAATGGGTTTGAGCTAACCTTCTCAAAAGAAACTATTTTTGGGTAGCTAAAATTCCAGGGGCATGTTCTTGGACTTGGCAAAAATTCAAAAGTTAAGAAAGAAGATGAAAATATGATTAACTTCAAAGTTGGGGATGGTAGGTCTATTTTGCTTTAGTATGATAATTGGCTTCCTAATGGTGATATCTTTTTAAGATTTGGAGATAGAGTTAGATGTGATTTAGTTTATTGAATTCAGCTTTGGTTTGTGGCATCATTCGTGATGGTAATTGGGTTTGGGTTTATGCAAATTCATTTGATCTCATGAAGCTTAAGCATAAAATTGATTCTCTTCCATATTTTCATGTGGATAGCACTAATAAAATCTTATGGGACCATGTTACTACTGAGTTTTCTATTAAAAAGGTTTGGGACTGTCTTCGGGTTGAATATACTAATGTGGCTCAAGCTCATCTCATTTGATTTAAATGCTCTATTCCTCACCATTCATTCATTCTGTGGCTTGCTGGTCGTAATAAATTATCCATGATTGATAAGTTGTATTCTTTTGGGGGTGTTAATTATGCTTTGTGTGTGTTTTATAGGATATATATTGCGAACCATGATCATCTTTGGTCTTATGCCTTTATGTAAGGATTTTATGGCTTGCTTTGATGGGCTTGTGTAATGTTCGAATTTTACATAGAACATGGTTGGAAATGATTGAATGGGCTTCAAAAGAGTTGAATGGGAAATCACTGTAGCAGACTCTTGTCAAACTTTGTTTGGTTGCATTAGTCTATCTCTTGTGAAATGAAAGAAATAGAAGATCCTTTGATAATTGCTATCTTGATGTGAATACAATGTTGAAAAAAGTGATTAATGGAGTTCGCGAGAGAGTCTTGGGTTATTCTCGGTTTAAGGCTATTAATCAGAATCTAACTCTTACTGAGAGATGAAGATTACCAAGACATATTTTATTAGGGGGTTGATTTGTTGCTACTTTGATGCTTTGAGGTATTGTTGTTTGCTTTGTTTTGGAGTTGAATGTGTTGGGCAGCTGTTTCAATTTATTGTGTTGATGTGGTTGCAATCACTTTTATACATTTACTTGCTTTGATATTGATTTTATATATTTGTGGTATGTCACTCAGATATTTTTCAACCTTATTATTGATTAAGATTATGTTTTTAATTGCTTTTGCTATGTACCTCTTAGAATAAGCTGACCTTAGTCTTTTCAGTTATTTGTCTAGGTTATGAGATCTCTCTGAACTAGTTGTTGTGAGCTTTATTGTAATATCAGAGAAATGCTCTGAGATTTTTGTAAATTTTCTTATCATTAATTTAGTTCTTTCTTACCTTTCAAAAAAAAAAACAAACAAAAACAAAAAAACAATGACTGGACTAACTAGATTCACATCTCATGTGATGAAGAGAGCTCAATAGCTGAAATTGGTGTGTAAGATTTACACTGGTATATTATTGACAAACAAAGTCTCAAATCTCATTGGCTGTCAACTCAGCCAAATTGAAGAGCAATGGATGAGGAAAAATGTTACGAAACCAAGTGATAACCTAATGGTTCTTACCATCATATTCCCCAAGGTGATCAGTAAAGGTTGCATCTTTCGTTTCAGTTCTTTTAGGGTTCAATGATATCGCCGTTAATATATCGCCAAAATATTTGACCTTTGAGAAAACTGAATATGGTTTAAACCCAAGAGATATAGTTTGGTCCTTCTAAGGTGATGGTGATGAGCTTAGAGATCCATAAACAATCCATAGGAAGGAAATTAAGATTACACTAACAAGTTAACTATGCTAAAATCAAAAGCCAAATAGTATTGTAAAGGGCAAATCGATTAAAAAAAGGGAAATCTATTTTTTCCTTGTAAGTAGATAAATTAATAAAAATAAATGATGACAAAACAATGGGCTACAAAGGAATAACCAAACGGTGGATATTAGTTCAAAAGTGGTGAGTCACACTCTTGTCGTGGTTGACGTGTCACAAGAAAAAATTAATTAAATAAGAAAATAGGTAATAAAAGAGAAGTTGAAGGAGAATTAAAAAGAGGACGAGGATCTGGAAGTAACCAGATAGGGGATTTCGATGATTGGCCGATTCAGGGATATTTTACCTGTAGAGCGGCTGGGTGCTCACTTCTCGGTTGTAGACTCTCTGGTGCAAGCAACGATTGGAAATAACGAGGTATACTGAGAAGGTGAGCAATAAAAAGGTTCTGGGTTGCACACCGACAAGAGTGGGCTGATAACAGCAAAGCTTGGTGGATAGCGGTGAGGTTTGGTTTCTAAAACTTCCTATAATATTATTATTGATTTTTAGAAAATCATAACTCTACTACCATACTAGATAAAACAAAAGAGAAGAAAGTGGGATTGATAGCAGTCAAGCTTGGCGGATAGCAATAAGATTTGGTTTCTAAAAATTTCTATAATACAGTTATTGATTTTTAGAAAGTCATAACTCTAATTAGATAAAAGAAGGAGAAGAAAACTATGAAAATACGTATATATTTTCCATATATTATATATTTATAACATAGAAGGTGACCCTATCTATACGGTTAAGAAGAATACAAATTAGAAATCTAAACATAACATCTAAAATAATATTATTTCCTAATCCTTATGTATATATAAGTAATAATATGTATAACAACCTAATATATACTAATTGAGAGATTGTCCTTGGCATTGATATATAATTAACATTGCTACATTTTAAAATTTATATAATTTAGCCCATGGATGGTGGGGGAGTAGAGTGAAGTTTAATTTTAGTCAAGAGATGGAATGAAAGAAAGTAAAGTGGAGTAAATTTTTTTTTTATTTTTTAAATTAAATATAATTCACTTCCTTTTTTTTTTTCCCATTTTTGGAGATTTAGAAGAGTTAGGCATAACAGGTTATTTAATTCTACATACTCCTCTTTTTAACTTGAACCATTCCTTTCCTTTTTCCCTTAAACTTTTCTATCCAAATAATGCATCATCTACCATTTAATTTCCATACCCTTCACTCAAGACGGATCTACACTATGAATAGCCCCCGAGTTTAAAAAAAATGTTTATATAATATAAGATATTTATAGATATATTATTATTTTTTAAATATGGCCACCCATCTTTTTTACTTTGAACTATTGATAACATATAAAAGTTGATTGTTAGATCATTAATAAGATATTAAACTTGATTTTAAGTTGAATCATCAATTGTCTAACATAGTCAATTAAATAATTTTTAATTGAGTCTATGAGTGGGTTTTATATTTGTTAAATTTTTTAAGCCCATGGCCATTAATTTATATTGGTCGTTAAAGACACTCAAGTAGATTGCGAGACTACATTTTGAGGTTAGGGGAAAAATATCAAAATTTATAAGAACTGACCCTCATATTAAATTTCTAGTTCCGTCTCTACCTCTACTCACCTCCCAAATCCTTCAATCCAAATCTATTATAAATCATAGCTGATTATATTTTAGCATACTCTTTAACTCTCAAATAATATTTTATTTGAGTTTTAGATGGTTAATATGATTCTTTAGGGATGAATTAGGTGAATGTCCCTTAAATAGTAAGTTAAATACAAGAAAATTTTAAAATATTTCAGTATTAAAACAATATCTTTTACTTTATGAGTATTATTAACACTAGACATCAATAGTCGACTAAAATATAGACATCATTATAGTAATTACATCTTTATTTTCATAACATGTAAAATGTTCAAAAAATTATATAGAACATTTTTTTAGTGAGATGATGTTGAAATTTTTTAGATGCATAAGTATTAAGAATAGGTTATTAAACTTATTTCAAAGATTTTATATGTTTAAAGAAGAATAAATAATTAATATTGCAACTTTTTTTTATCATATCATTATTTTTGTTTAATATCAAGTACAATATTTAATTATTTGATTCAATGTTAATAATATTATTAACAATAGAATGACATCTTAATAAAAAGGGTATATTTAATGTACCCTAATGTTTAGAGAATGGCTCCATAATTTACTCAAGTTACTTCAATTAGCCATTTTAAGGAAATATTACCATCAGATTTTATAACTAAATTTATGTTTTAAAGCAAAGGAAGTAAAAAAATTTACATAATTGTAGTTAACTAATATTACAGAAAATATCTCCAATCTAAAATAAAATATACAAATATATATATATATATATATATATATATTACCCAAAACGCTAGCTTTAAAAGCAAAATTACCTAAAAATAGTACAAAAAAAGTTTCATTGACATTATTCTATAGACATTGACAACTCTTGTCTATATAGATATATTATATAAGGTTATGTTGAATGTATTCTATGTTTGCCTTCTTGCACTTCATTTTTTTCCACAATTAAAAATATATTTGGAAGGTAAGAAATTAAATATGAAATACATTTAGCATTTTATTTATATTTATTATAATCATGACCCGTATTACTTTGTAAGAAAACATAGGATTTTAACTCAATTTAAGAGTCAACAAAATGGCACTATTCCTCTCCATGTACACAATTTTCATACTTCTTCATGACAGAACGCCACATCGTTGATTATAGGTAATTTTAGGACTTTGAACTCAAGATCAAGGTTAAGGATGTAATTTTAAAGTAGAGTCTTGCCCGGGCAAGATGATGTGGAAGTGGGTAATTAGCCAGTGCCATAGACTAAAGAGAAACTATATGCTAAAGTGTGCTTAATGATGGTAAAGCAAATATTCTCTTGTAAACCAACTATCATTAGTCCACCAAGGGATCTTCCAAACTCATTGGAGGAATATAAAATAATTTCCCCCTTAATTCACAGAGAGAGAGAGAGAGAGAGAGAGGGGGGGGGGGGAGAAAGAAGACAAATAAAGCTTCCCATCAATCAACCTGCCCTTCAGTTAATTCTGGGTTACCCTGTTGATTTTCTTTGTTGGTCCTCCCCAATTTATATTTTATACAGAGATGGGTATGTCACTGAAACCCCCGGCAGAGGTTTTTCAGTCCTGGGGTTTGCTTTTCCTTCACTGGTTTGTTTCTGTCATCAGAATCTGTGTATATGTTTATACGCATAGATTCATTTTTAATAATCAGGTCTTGAGTATATTATAACTATAGGTCTGATGTATTTTGCAGTAATGGGTAATGTTAATGGCAGTAGAAAAGATGAGGCTAGCTCCTCTGGAACCAAGAGGGAATTGGGTGAAGAGTTCATGGAGTATGCACAGGCTCATGGCTCCTTTCCAGACTCCATGGTTCAGTCCCCTCCTCATAGCCCTAGGGCTTACTACTCTCCTTTGTTGTTCAGTCCACAGGTCAGGTTGATGATATATAAATCCAAACATAAATGACATATTTTTATGTGTCCATGAATATATATACATCAATTTAAAATGATCAAGACATATTTTTATGTATCTATTAATATATATATCAATTTAAAATGAGCATTCTCAAGACTGTTTTTTATATGGAAGATATGGGTCAGAGTGTGTTTTGGGTTTGAGATGAGTGAAGAAAATTAATATTGATCCTATAGAAATATATTTTTATTTGTATTGGAGTTCATGTGATTATGCACTTTGTAAGGGTAGATTTTTCATCTTGTGTTGAGTTGGCATGATATTGATTCGGGAATTTATTTGACTAGTTTGGTGGGATTGTTTTTGTCAAGAATATGTTCCTTTCCACCTCATTACTTGTTTGATGCATGTCGAAAAGCTACATAAGTTTTTTTAGGTCATCTCTTTGCCCATGTTCTTTCTAGAAAATGTAAGATTTATCTGGTTGGTCTAAGAAGTTGACGCGTGATTGGTAAGTTGAAATGAATGGAACATATTCCAATTTTGGGGACTTCTCATGTTTTTGGTCAAGATGGTCTAATGAGGTGCTCTAAAAGTGGGAAAGGAGAGCCTCAGTTTATGATATTGCCATTTCTACTTCACTTGAATGGAACATTAGACACAGATGAGGTTTGATGGTACATGCCAATCAGCAAATGTGCTTGTTTTAATTAATCTTCAATCATTGGGGAATTTGAAACCAGAACTATATGTGGTGGCTTTGTGGTCCACTCGCAGGCAGCAAAATTTTATTACTATGCAAATTCCATATTTATGTTCAGGTCCCCAGTGTTCCTTTACAGAGGACTAATGAAATGATGCGAATCCAAAGAAGCAATGCATTGACCCAAAATGCGACACAGAACGAAGAAATGCTTTCTGAGATGGGGATACCAACTATGATCACTTGGAGTTATGATGGGAAGGAAGTAGCTATTGAGGGATCGTGGGATAACTGGAAGACAAGGTATTTAATCTGTTTTAAGTTTTTTCTTTTGGAGTCCCTCTGAATTTTATGCTTTCCGAAGCCGTCGGTTATAAATACTAGACTCCTTTCTACCAGAGAGCTCCTGCAAAAATCAGGCAAAGACTTCACAGTTATGAAAGTGCTTCCATCAGGTGTTTACCATTGCCGGTTTATCGTTGATGGACAGTGGAGGTGTTCTCCAGACGTGCCGCTGGAGAGTGACGATATGGGGAATGTTTTTAATGTTTTGAACTTGCAGGTAAATTTGTTTTGTTTTTGGATTTTAATCACTCCCCTAAAATTTAACTGCCAGTTTGATACCACTCTCAAAAATCAGTCTTTCAACTCTTTGAAATTTTGGAAACCAAACAATTGAAAATTGAATTTCTTTTCATTTATTGGTGATATCTTTTTTTTTTTTTTTTAAATTATAACAACAATAAAAATAAAATAAAAAAATATGAACTTGTGTTCAGTTTCCTGAAATTGCTCCATTTTCTGGAAATGTTTCGTAAAAACAATTTTCAATTTATTCTGTCAAATTTAATGCATGCATCTTCTTTAATTCTCCATCTTCAAGAGAAACCAGATGACTGTTTAATCAAATTGAAACAGACCCAAGATTTGTTATTTGTGAAGAAAGGATGTTCTGATGTTCTGCCAAATACATGTATCTGACTTGAATGTATTAATATCGAAGCTCATTTGATCTCATATTCATGAGATGCGCTTCCACATTTCATATATGCTTCTATTGAAGCAAAAATTTTGTGCTGAGGGTCCTTTCCTTTTTGAATGTCACAAAGTATATATGTTTTTGAGACTTCTGAAATCTAAGAAAAATATAGAAGTAGAAAAATATGACAGAATTCGCATATGCTTACATATTTAGAGCATGAATGGTGAATAAAGCATAAGTTTTATGTGTATTTAACTTTCCGTAAGCTGCTGACGTCTGTTTTTCATCTGTATCCTGAGGGTATAAAATGTTTTCAACCTTTGAATGTCTTTCGTTCTCCAGATAAGTATTAGGTGATAATGCCACGTTTTTTATTTTTGACGATGGAAATGGAAAATTGTTTGGCAAGGCACTAACTCAGCACCGGCTAACTGTTGTTCCTACTTCCTTGTATTGCTGCTGCTCTTTACTCACTGCTAATAAGGGTCTTAAGATATTATGGAATCTCTTATTTTCCCCTGCTTCCAGAGTCATTTATAAATTTCGTTTGCTATACATTGATTTAAAGAAAAAAAAAAAAAAAAGGAAGAAGTTATGTGATTTAGCACTCATTTAAACTATCATTTCTTGTCCAATAAGTTTATCTGCTCTGTTGTGCTATCATACAGCAACCACTATTAACAAGATTACCAGCATCATATCATTGCCAAGATGCAATCTTATGAGATTGGTTCTAATTCACCTTAGTTGATAGAGATTGGAGGTTCAGTTCAGAAAACAGGAATGCAATTATGGGACCTTACCCTATGTCATTATGGGCCTTGTACTGAAATTTGTCTTTGAGCATTATTTGCTTTTTATTTTCATCATCAATTATAGTCTCGATAAGTTTCCTAATATGGAAATAGATCTGCAGATAATGTTACAGATAAATGTATAGATGTCAACATAGATGGACTTAGAATTTCATGGCAGTTGATATTCGACTTACCTTTAATTAAGAAGCTTAGAATGCCGTAGTAGCTGGTTTAGATCCAAATTCTCCACTTGTGGGGTTAGACAGCAGTTTTTTACCTTCCCTAACCTTGCTGTGGTTCTCTCATACACTGGAACTGCCCTTCTTTATTTGTACAACCTTAGGTCTTATACTTCTGCCAAAAACGAAGAGGAAATAAAGAATATATTTATCCCAGACTGGGAAAATACTTGACCAATAGCTTCTTATTTTTCTTATGAATATTACTAATATCTTCTTTCTAAAATTTTTGTTGGAATTGCATCCGTTTCTTGTCATACCCTCGTAGAGGTCCCTTCCCAGCATTCCAATCTTGTAAGTACCTCCATAATGAAAATACTTATATTAGATTATGGGAAGGTCTCAAAATAAACATTCCAACTCGTAACTTCATCAACTGCATACAAGAATTCTACTGATAGCAATTGAAAACTATATTGTTATACCTTAGTATCAAAATGGGTTTGGATGTTTGATACAAGGTAGCATTAGTTTATTTTTCTATTTTTTATTTTTGTTTCTAAAACATTATTTTTGTTTTTGTTTTAAAAATTCCAAAATAAAGAAACAGAAAATATTTTATTTTCCTTGTTTTGAGATTTTTTTTATTATGGGTTAAAATACACAAAACAATGTTTTGTCACTTTTCATTTAATATTTAAACCTATTTTCTGTTTTTTAAAATAAATTTTGAAAACACAAATGATCAAATACGTTTTGATCTATTTTCTTTGTTTTTAAAAATTCAAAATAGAAAATGAGATCAAAACAAAAAAATAAAAATAGAAAACAAAAAAATAGAAAAACAAACCAAATGGCACGTAAGCATTTCGTTTTTCATTTTACCTCAATACGAGGCTTAATAAATTCACAAGTCTCATGCCTCACAGTCGTGTAATTAGCTCCCTTATACTCTGCCTGTTGATATGGGATCTAAACGTATGTTCCGTTTGGTAGGAAGGGTGAAAAAGTGGAAAGGAGGAAAATGAGAGGAGATATATAATTCCTTCCTTTTAGAATGGAAAATTTTCTTTCTCCATCGTTGTTTGGTTAGAGGAGAAGAGAAGCGTAGAAAATATGTAATATATATGTGTATATATTACAACTTAAATTTTGTTAAAAACATCATTTTCAGATAGGCGGGACCCACGATAAATAAACGCTTTCCTTCTCTCTCGCCTCCTCCCACCTTTGTTTCTCATTTTCCATCCAAAAGTGGGGGGAACACCAAATTTAAGTTGGACAAAAAAGTTTCCTCCCTACCTTTTCCATCCCTTCCCTTTTTCACTCGAACCAAACAATGAAAAACCTATTTGGTTTGAAAAACATTTTCTGTGGAATACAACATTTTGTTATTTTCTGTTTTCTTAATTAAATGCTTGCGTATTTTTCAAAAAACAAAAATTCTAACCCAAAGATGTTTTTATTTTCTTAGAAAAAGAAAATGGAAAACAAGTGGAAGAGATCAAACCAAACGGCCCCTCTTCCCTCTGCCTTTTCCTTCCTCCCTTTTCCCTTAAAACAAGCACTCTGTTAGTGTGTGCAAGTGTGAATACTCCATCAAGTTTGGTACTCAATTATCCCACTTTCATTATTCCTAATTGTTTCTAATCCAGATAAACTGTGGAATATGTCTCATTCGATATAGTTTAGGCTTGCCCACATGGTCAGGCTTAGAGAAAAAGTTTGGTCTTTGCTGCTCTCCCTTTTTAAAAGTAAAACGGAAACCGTTCCTTATGTCTTTCATTCTCAAACTACTGGCTCATGAAACTAAAGAAAATTTTCCACTGGTTTGGTAAGGCAAAATGAGTAAATAGACTTAGTTCATAGAAACCTTCATCCTCATATTTTTCTACTTTTTGCAGCTACAATGGCACAATTCATTACAGTGGTATTAGAAAGCTTTCTTTCCTTTACGGTTTTGCATTAAAATAGAACCAGATTTTTCATGTATTCCGCGTGATTCATCTTCTCACTACCATTCCCATAAGCATTTTTAAGCACTAATTCATTGGTTATGCCAAACTAATGCAGATTTAGATTCTCGTTGTGATAGTTTACTTGGCTACATCAATCACTGATTACGAATTGGCGTACATGTTGTGCAGGGCTATGTTCCAGAAGTCCTTGACAATATTACTGGGTCTGACCCTCCCTCTTCTCCTGTCTCAAGCTATAACAACTCGCCCTTCAGCTTGGAAGATTGTAATGAGAAAGTGCCTGAATTGCCTGCACTACTGCAACAACAACCGCCGCTAGATCAGCCATCGTCGTCCAGGGACTGTCCCGAATCTCTGGAGAATCCTTCGCCTGCGGTGCTGAATCATCTATACGTTGAGAAAGGCTGTACCAGTCAAAATTTGGTGGCAGTTAGTTCCACTCATCGCTTTCGCTCAAAGTATGTGACAGTAGCACTTTACAAGCCGCTGAAGAAGGCAAAATGATTGAAATAGTTACCATGCTTCATGAGCTTGAAATATGGGTGTGGTGTACTTGCAGGAAAAGAATGTTTTCCCAATTGCTTTGATGCGTTGAAGGATCTCCGCTCCCCCCCCCCCCCCGGGGACAAACAAAACACAAAAACATAAAAATGTTAAATGGTGGTTCGTTCGTTTTGAAAATGAGAATTTACTTTGCTTTCCATGTTGCATTCTTACTGGTAATTTTTTAAGTCTTGTTCTTGTTTGTGGTGTGAATATGAAGCTGATGCGGTAACGGATGAAAAAGCAGTCAGAAACTGTTTTTAAAATGGATTTGGTGGAGCTGAAATCAAACTTGATGTCAGTTCTGTCACAACACATTTTTAACCATTAGAATTTGATGGTTGAAATATATTTACCTGTTGTTTAATTAAAAATATGTAAGTATATTCAGACCATTAGATTTTAATTTAACAGTTCACAATATAGCGTGACAGTAAATTTTTTGTCTGTCCCTTCTTTCTTTTAATATTTCTTTTGCCTCAGTAAAAAATTTATGTTAGTTTTGGTTCTTATGTCAAACATCTCTCTGAATTATAATCAGACGGGAAGCTACATCTCTCTGAATTATAATCAGACGGAAAGCTGGAGTATCTTTGAAGTTTTGAATATAATGCTTCAATTAAATTTTCTTTTTTATTTGGCTCCTTGTGTGGGATTTGTTTTAGATCAAATGACGGACATTGAGAGGATTGAATTTAACTATATAAATGTGTGTTTGGAGTGTTAAATTTAGTTAAAAAAAAAAAATTATTTTTAATTTTTTTTTAATTTTTGCTAATTTTTCACTTTTCGAGAAATATATTAAAAACTCATCAATTCAAAATTTACTTATTTTTTACTTTTACAAAAAATTTGGCACTCCAAACAGGATCCACAAATGCATCTTTTCTTTTTAGTAGGTTTGGTCGCATACATTCAATAAGTGAGCTTCGTTTTTCAATTGAAAACTCAAAAAATTGGCAAAAATCTAAATCAACTTTATTCTGAAAAGTTGATCGCTTGTTGCGGGTGAATCCCAAACGAAGCCATGAAGATTTTTATAAATTAAAAAATTATTATTTTATATATATTTTTTCTTCCCCGCGTGGAATCGAAGTGTCTGGTCTACTAATTCATGCTTTGTTCCAAATCAAGCCTTTCTATTTGTTTGGCATGCAGTGATATGGAAATAGGTCAAGCATTCCATAAAAAGACCAAACAACCCAAAAATCGAATCAATCTAACTATTTTAGTTTGGGTTGGTTTAGGTATATACCATTTTAGATGAGTTGAAAATTAGTAAATCAATATATTTTATTTAGTTTTCGAGTCAATATACACTCAAACCTAAATTCGAACTGAAAATGATCTCTCGAACTGAAAATAATCTAACCCAAACTAACTCAAAAATATAAAATATAATATAATTGTATATAATAACCAAACCAAACTAAGCCTTTTCCTACTAGATGGGATCGGTTATATGGATTTGACAACACCAATCAAATCTGTTTTGAGCCATGTCCTCGGTTAGATCCATAGAGACAAGATCATGTCTAATTGTTTATTTCCAATTTCTCTTAGGTCTCCCTCTCCCTCTCCTACTTCTGGTTATCTCCATACTTTCACATCTTTTAAC